>QKQZ01027931.1:0-45699 GCA_003595255.1 Solenopsis fugax
TCCCGCGCGCGCGGTCGACGTGTGAGATGAGGGCCCGCTTACAGGACGAGACGGAAATTTAATTTTGTCTCTATATACAGGCTGCTCTCGATGATCGATATACCATGGGAAAGTGAGTGAGCCCTGTCACGGAACAACGTGTTCTGCGAGGATTAACCTGCTCGAAAATAGCGTTACTTTGCCACGAGCTGCGCACGTAGGCCGATCGTAGATTTTGGAAAAAGATAGACCTTGCGCGAGGCGAATTAAATTCCCGACAGGGAACGGTAGACCGCTAAGACCTGGCCGAATTGTCGGCCTTGCTTTTACATTTTATCTCGTCGCACGCGGGTATTCTTTATTTCCTCGTAATTCAGCGCTCGCTTTCACGAGAAACGTGCGTTGATAACGAGCTATACTTTAGAGATATTTCTGCCTCACGACGAGTGTAATTTGCATAGTGAAGACTTTCTTCGTGGTGACTGTCCTTTCTATATAATCATACATGCGATTATTTTAACAATGCACAGCTGTTGCGTATAGTGCAATACGGGACGCCGTCACGCACGATAGTCGTATTCGCGTTACCTGCGTGTCAGAAAACCGGGTATTGAAACCGGTACAATTTCGGTGAGTTCACGTTTTCCACGCTGTATCGAAACACTATACGGTAATCTCTATATTTATCTGCAAAAATTGACGTAAGAATATACATGTATCTTATCTATACATTTCCTTATCTTATTTTATATAACATCGGATCCGGATCTTAAAAGTCGATTCGCTAAAATTAAAATTTTTGAACATCAGTGTTACATGGGCCACTTTCGCTTTGACGCTCACGGCGCTTGTAAGCGTCGTCCGTCCTTAATATCATTTAATATTTGATAAACAGCAAAGATGAAGTGATGCTTAAAGCACCAAATCGAATGCAGCAATAAATTTTATAGCAGTTCATTCAGAATCATCTTTTGTTCGTTGTCGTTAACCAAATCCAACATCAGTTTCGACATGCCTCGTAGCGTCGACGTCAGAACTCATCGAAATTTCGACGATAGTCTCGATTTAGTATAGTTTAGATTGCCGAACGTGATTCTGCGAGAAGGGACTTGAATTGATCTCGAAGCGCCGTCTCTGACTTCGCCCGTAGAAGAGCGGATTTGAAGTTCGGTCAGCCGCAGCGTTCTTAAACCTGTTCTGTACTCCCCCTCAGACATCGGATGGTTACATCGACGGGTTTTCGAGCAGCTGAAGTATCCGAGAGCGTGTCTTCCTGAAAGTCTTTCGCGCCGGGCGCATCTCTCCTCTTTCAGAATCCTCTCATTAGCCATCCTGTAATCGCGGATGAGTTATTTCGCGCCTCCGGATGCAATATTTCGCGCTGTTCGCGAAAGAAAAGCACGTCGAGATGCTTAAACGTCGTCGTCCCAAAGTTTTCGTACACGAAGAAATATTAACAAAATACTCTATTTCGGAAGTGCTTATGCAATTATTCTTTACGCGTTTACTTTCATTCATAACGCTTATAGTATCAGTTTTTGTTTACGATAATAACAAAGAGGACGTGAACCTCATTATTGGAAAAATTAGTAGTTTGTGTTTTAATGAGGTTAAAGATACAAATGAAACAAGAAAGAAATAATTGGATTTAAATTGGCAACAGTGATTGTTAAATGCGCTCAGAAACGTCGACGATAATATATTGTGGTTTACGGATAGATAAAGATCATGAGCCTTGCGGATACATTCTACGATAAGAAGTTAAAAGTCTCTCTAGAGAACGTCGATGAAGAAAATAATAATAAAGAATGTTGTTTGTATGACTATGATAGTTATTAAGTAAAAATACCATTTAATAAGATATCTGGAATCTAAATATTGCTGGCAAATGTTATAAATTCTTTTAATAACACATATTCTAAAAAATGAGATAAATGAGAGAAAAACAATATTACAGATAATACAATACAACAAAGATAATAAATAGATCAGAGTATCGATGATACAAAAACTGCTTTTTTAGTAACGCAATTACTACTGAATTATGTCTGAATTATTAAAAAAGAAAAAAGAAGTATATTTGGGACAGTTTCAATTTCTTATTTAACTATATTTTTAAAGAATTCCTTCTTTCTGTTTGCTACATTTAAAGAAAATTACATAAAATGATATAATTTTTAATATCACACGTGTCAATTAAAAAAATGTAATTAGTTGAATTTGATGGATCAATTATCTGTGTTGTGTAATCATTGTTATAAATAAATTATAAATCGAAGACTCATTGTCGTTAGAACAATCGTCAAATTCAAGTTTCACGTCTTTCTATTTTTTCGTTTTTTAATTAGAGATATTATGAAACCAATGTAGAGATATAATCTGAAAAGATCATGTTGCAAAGATGAAGTTGATTAGGAAATGACAAGCAATATTGTGTAATATAAATTATTCGAAAGAATACAGACATCGTATATCTCTCCATCTACGTAATATGTATTATTTATTTTCATAATACACGTTTCCTTTTATACGCGCCTCTTTTTGCCCATTCTCCATAATAATTCCTTCAGTCGGCGAAAACAAACGCGTGCTCCGCAGAGATAGCACGTGCTCGCTAGCGTCGCGGCGCGCATGCGCGTCCCCGAGAGACGCCGCGTTTCAAATCTCGCGTCTCGCAGACGGAAACGCGCGTTCCTCGCTGAAATGTCGCGAGACAGCGGCGTCTTCTCGCGTTCCGACGTCTCCGATTGCGACGGTAGTGATTCGAATACTAAGTATCAAAATATCGTGCAGTTAGCCGGTTGCGGATCTCGCGAATGTACTCGCGAGACTCGCGGGTTCAGATTCACGAAACTTTCGCGGATGATTGCGCGTGGGTGAGCTTCCGAGGTTCGCGATACGACGAGGATCGGAAGGATGGAGTTTATCAGTGTCGCGAACTCTCGGTCGCGGAGTGAAAAGTGACATCGTCGGACATCGTGCTCTCTCGTTGCCGCTCCCCGACAGTGGACGGGGTGTTTGAACAGGAATAAAGACTGTGAGTTGAGCTAATATCGGGAGTGTCAGGTCGTTGGAAGATGAATGGTGTGCAACGAACCCCCGTCGAGGCTTTCGACACTAAGGTTAGCTGAATCTTAATTATTTTTAATTACTCCATTGGTTGGATTTACCAGTGATGGGCGTTATTTCTGGTAACAGCTACTTTGGAACTGTTATAACTATTAATTGTTTAGTAAAAAAAGACAGTTATTCGGTTAATTCGGTCAATATCTCTCATTGCCAATATTGCATACTACAAATCTTTTGAAAGCGTTATTTGGTTGTAGGATTGGAAATTTTGAAGACTTAAAAATGTCACTATCATGCAAACGCTTTTAGAAAATTTTTCACATGATGAATGAGCTACCAGTCTTTAAACAGATTCTTTCTTTATATTATAATTCAATATAGCTACAATGAGGAAGTAGGAGTCTCAAAAAAAAATTTAAGAGAAATAAGCATACAAATGCAAACATTGTATTAATATAAGCATGCAAATAGAAATATTGTCATACATTAATTTGTAGTCCTTATCATATACATCTATTTTTAGAGCTATGTAAATCTATCATGCAAAAATCAAATTAAGTGAGCCTGCAGAAAATTGCATATACTGTAACATATTCTTAGTAATGCAGATATATGGAAATGCAGATTTCTCAGATTAAAATTTTATTTCTATCTTAAATATTATAAAATAATTTTGATACTTCTTGATATATTTTAACGCAATTTCTTTTATATTCTAAGTTTCCATCTATTAATTTCTTCAAATATCTATTAATTTTATAAGATTTGCAGTAAACAGTTATAAAATAACTATTAAAATAAAGTATTATGTATGAGTAATGATAACCAATATAATTGTTATTAAAAAATAATAATTTATTTAAATAGAGATTTAATACTGAACATTGCGTTTTATCTAACGAAAAATGATCTATCGAATCAATGTGGAATAGATGATGATTCGATGTCAATTTTATATTATATTATCATTCTTTGCTGGGTAATTTTTGGAGCTTCATGACCATTTGATTAAAATACGCCTACGAATTTTTTTTTTACATTTATAATTTTTTAGTAAGCCTTGCTGCGGGGGAACTTCAATAAACAGTGATTTAAAATTTGAACGAAATCTGTAAATCTCTATCTATAAATTTCTATTAAAAATTTTTATTTTTATAATACCGCTATCTAAAATATGTGAAACAGTGATGAAAATCAGTAAATATTTTCGAGATCGCGCAATTAACCGATTTATTATCCCAGTCTTTTACAATTCGCTAGTTCGCCAACGCTTTAGTATAACTACTTTTATTGATCGGGATGTGCTTTTGTTTGCACGCAATTGTATATTTAGCTAACCTAAATCTGCGCATCTATTTTAGCCTGTTCAAATCTCTAAATTGTTTAAATTGTATTATCCTTTGAAAATCGCAATTTCACGAATTCAATGTTATCACTGAAGCTTAAAAATTTTTGAATAAAAATAATGCTTAGTACATGTTGAATCTTGCATGTAGCAACTCTGCACAGAAAGGAGAAACTTATTGCTGCATATTCTTTGAAACCGCAGGATTTTCGCATTTGTAAAGCATTGCGGTATGAGATATCATTTTACGGAAATTTAGATTCAAAAATAAGCGAAACGCAAAACAGCGGGTCATATTAATATTTTAACGGGTATGCGAGGTCAAATCGAAAAATTCCAAGCGTATTTTTCCATGGCGCGTCGCGACTCACTGAAGGCTCGTACCTAATGGATGCGAATCGATGCGATTTGAGTTTGTGCAAGGTGCATCGTGTCACACGTGTGCAATACGATCACGATGACCGTGGCCTGCGTAACCTAGTACTTGCGATGTCCTTGAACCGGATTGTTCCGTGCTATCCAAGAGCAATACAGCTGTCAGCGGTGTCATTGAGTATCGAGATATAATGTATCTTGTACACACCCTTTTTACATGCATTTTTGAGTATCTGGTTAATGAGATTTTCTAATAACCGCATGATATACTACAGTTAATTGCAAATTGCTCTATGTTTTTTTGTATCCTTTATTACAAGAGAATAATTTTCATAGATTGTTGTCTCACATGACACAAATATTATGAGAAAATATAATAGTAAAAAGGAATAACAAGAATCAGTGTTACGCTTAGATAATTTAAAATTATATGGATAAAGATCTTAGATAAGATACAGATGATTTAATTTTAATTTATATAGACAAAAGATAAAATTATGTATGATTTTAATAAGATAAATTTTTTATAAATATAATATTGCTATTGAGCATAACAATTTAGGACATGAAAATGTATTCATATTTTTATATCTTTATTTCTTAAAAACAAAAGTTCTTCAAAATATTTTATCATTTAAATTCTTATAAAAAATATTCTTCTTTGAAATCAAATTGAAATAAAAGTCACGGTTAAAAAATAGAAGGAATATATATCGTACATTATTAAATGACTGATAAAATTCCTTGTAAGTTTTCGAGTTTATAGTTTTGTAATCTAAGCTGCGTTTCGATGTAAACTGCGAGTACTAAAAATATATAATTCGCGTTATGTATAGTTACGTAGATTTTTGGTACCGAAAGTGCATTTTGGAACGCAACCCCATTGTTATTACTTGAAAATTCTCTTGTTAGGCTAAATAATAATTTGGAAGTTGAGATTAGAAGGACAATACTTCATTCTCGTCATTGTTTACATTATCTTATATAATTTGAAAAATTTAACACTTCTTTTATCTAAGATAAAAAGATAAAGATGATATAATATTCTAGATAAAGATAAGATAAATCTATTTTATTATCTAGATAATTTTATATAGGTAACGGCAAACACTGACAAGAATTATATATCAACTTCACTAAAATTGTTTTTGAAACAATTTTCTTCGTTTAGTAGAAGAATTATTGTAAACGTCAATTCTTTAATTACGGGCACAATACAATTTTACGTATACATTACTATTCTTAAATCTGTAGTTTACGTACGGTGCATTGTCATCTCTATCTAGAATACCAAATGTATTATTTAACAAGTGTCCTTGGCTGAGCTATATACAGAACTTTACTATCAGCATCTTAATAATGCTGATTTTTACAATCTCATGCATTTTTTATGCTCTCTACGCTACTCCATGCAAATTTCTAAATTATAGAGCATTCCAACCGACTACTATGCCTATATCCTGATTACGTGCTCAGCATATTATGCCGAGAATTTTTGATTTCGGTCGGCTCGTCCAGCAAAATGGCACAACGCTCTTTTCCACCGGAACATTAAATCGATCCGCGCTTAGATTATATCCGCGACCTCGCATGCCGTGTATAACTTCGTGCTGCGCGGCAAACGGCACCCCGTTCTCATCGAGGACAATGTATTTACGTAGTTTTAAATCGCTCGTGTTTGCTGAAATATCATTATCATATCGTTACACTGTCGAGTGTTTTTATCTCTATTATACGCGCGCATAGCTATTTGCGCGTCGCGATTAAGACCGCATCGATAAGATTTCCTTAAGATTTCGATGCTGTAGAAACACGAAAATCATCTCTATGCTTCGTCATAATGATGAAGAATGATTGGAATTTACGTTTCATTATTAATTATCTGCTTTATCTCTTTTCATTCACTTTTACAAATCGCGCACGATTATTTTTGACAAGTTCAATTCTTTGCATATCTTTTGGCAATTGAGAGTTAATTATCTGTTTGAACTACACGTTTCGGCAATTAAAATGAAATCGGCATATCGGGTTTGTCCAGAAGAGCAGGAAAAGAAGCAAAGTGTACAGCAGGGCTACCTGAGAATAAAAATAAGCGGACTTGATTTTTCCATTGTGGATGTTCCCGATGTGAAGAGTTAAAAGACGTTTTAAAAGGTCGAAGATAAATAAATCTCTTTTGAACCTCAATGTGGGAAATTTTCCGATTACTGCCACTTTGAGGCCCAAGGTAGAAGCTGAACAGGTCTAATTTAGGTCGAAAATAGGACTAAAATTTCGATTCGGCTGATATGAATCTTAGAAATATAATTCATTGCTTGTGAGATCCCTGGATAACTTTAGCTTTCCGCGGGCCTCATCCGAATCCGAGATGAATCTCTGCTAATCTCGGTTCTCAGCGCGAGATCCAGCTACGAGCGGGAAAGGAAAAACGGAGACAGGTGGAGCGAGCAACGCGCCGGTTTCTCGCCGCAAAATCGAGCCGAGTTTCACCCACTTTCCTTCGGTCTGTCCCTCAAGGTAGCCAATGACGGGGAGCATTACCATTCGGTAATCTGCTCGCGTGTGCGTGCGTGTGGGTCGAACGTAACGTGTAATTAGGTGCCTTAACGCGCGCCGTGGCCAGTGCACTGATGTAACGCGATATCTACGGCGATAGAAGTAAAGGCTCATTCAGAATTGCCACGTCGTTGACCTTTCCTCCATCCTGGCATGTGATTGATCCTTCTGACACATTAGGAACGATAATCAAACGATACTTAATGGTAAAAGTAATGACACATTCTCCCCAAAAATATCTCGTAAAAAGTAATTTTATGTAACACGAATAATTTTTTTTTAAATTGTGAGTTTTCGAAATACAGAATCCCAAAATGTTTCTTATTTTCTTTAAAGATGTAAAATAAATGTTTAGCTTACGATAAACGAGATATTTTGTTTATATATCTAAAAAATTGGAGGAAACAATCGAGATCATTCCATATTTAGGAAGATAATTAACGAGCAACATAAAATTGTTATGAATGCGAGATAAATTTATAGTAGCAAACTTATATTTGTTTTGCTCTTTGACTTGTACAATACAATATATCGGGCTTGCATAAAATGAAAACGCACGTGCCAACTTTAATAATAACCAATTTTAATAATGCACTCTGCAATAATGCATCTAAAAATCACACGGCTCACTCTACATTACACGTGGCATTTTCTTTTGTATCGGTTACGCACACCTGTGACATATGTAAATATATCGCATACGCAACAAAATTACAAATTCAAAATAAATCTCATCTGACCAGTGCAATGTTAACAATAGCGTCAAACGACAAATAAAACAACTGCTATGACGGAAAAGAATCATATGCTGCATGTGTCGAATGCATGTGTCCGGGTAATGTAGCATTATTAAACTCAATCGAATCAAACCGATTTGTCGCGTGACGAAAGGCGAGTCCGTGAAATAATAACTTTCGATCGTCGCGTCGTCGTCAGTCCGAATCCATGCGTTTAAACGCGCGAGAGCAACTTTTTCTCGCGCGGCTCTTATTTACGAGTTCGTGCCAGATACGCTGCGCAATAATCCGAACGTACTCATTGCCAATTTCGGCCGGATGGCAACGACGTATTCTCACGTGGGATTATGCTAATTTCCCCGGAACACGTAATTCTCACTTCTTGGGTTTCACCGCTTCTTCTCAAATGAGATTCGATTGTGCTGCGATGCGATCGTTTTATTAATTCGGAATTTTGTTCTTAGAATAACGTCTCGTAAAAGTGGGACGTGATGATAGCTGTCACGTCACGAAGATCTCGAGCGATTTGATCGAGCAAGAATGATAAGTACAAGAATTATTATTCCAGAAGTATTCATCGAATTTTTCGCCAATTTTTTTTGGTGATTATTGAAATAAAAAAAGTATATATATATATATATATGTATGTATGTGTTGCGAAGTTTATCAATATGCGACTTTGTTTTCAAGTGATAAATTTTTAAAAATCCAAAAAATTGGAGGATTGCTTCGTTTTCCACTCCAATTCTTGTTTATCGAGATTTCACGATTTATTGAAAAACATTAAATTTATTATAATATTTAGCTAAAATATCAGCAATCGCAGCAAAATACTCTATAAAAAACATCGCTACTTTATATGCATTAATTGTTATTACAAAAATTCGTATATTATGATATCCATATTCAAATTGATATAAAAGAAAAACAAATACAACAGAACACATATTAAAGAAAAAAAGTTGCCGAACATCGAATGCGAACTCGATTTCGGAGCAATTGTCCAACTTTTCGGATTTTCAAAAATTCATAACTCGAAGACAAAGCCGCATGTCGATAAACGCCATGACAGGTATATTTTTTTGGCCTTAAGAATCACCAAAAAAATTGACATAAAAAAACTCGATGAATACATCTGGGATTTCCCTCAAGCGAAACAATATTCTATACACAGAAAAAAATGAGTATCAAATCAACAATTCATTGTTTCATATATAAGTAAGAATATAAAATCTTTTTGGAAGAATTTGATAATCTTAACAGACATAATTTGCTTACGTGAAGAGAAAAATTTTCTCCATGTAAGCAAATTATGACTGTTTAAGATTATAAATTTTTCTAAGAAGATTTTATATTCTTGCTTATATATGAAACAAAGAATTGTTGATTTGATATTAATTTTTTTTTGTGTACGTTGCTTCTTATTTTTTATTGCACACAAGTACCAATTATATCTGAAACACCTTGGATATGCACATGACTTCAGTCGATCTTAGAATTAATGTACGTTGTGTCTCTCGTCTCATCGAATTTTGTCATTGTCCTCGATAGACGAGCTAAACAAGAGAGGTTTATTGTCCTCGGCATTTTTTGACCTTCTTTAGAGAGACGGCGACGGCCGCATAAGCGACGTCGTTGAGCCAACCCAGTTCCACGAGCATACGTCGACCGTATGCCGCCCTACCTATAAAAGGGGTATCCAGTTTCCCTGTTATGGAATTGTGCTAATTGGAAAGAGACTTTTTTTCCTTCGAGAGAACAAGTCGATTCGCGCGATTCATTAGCATTCTTCTCGCGGGGCTCTTCAACGCCCCGCGACACTTTGTTGCACTCGATCGAGACGTTTCCGCGCCATCAGATGCGAGCATTTTAGTAAAAACTGTTGTAACTGATTACACTCGCATATATCGTATATCATCTTTCTTCCCATAGAAGGTCTGATAAAAAGTATATAAAAAGGATAATGACAGAAATGAAATCATAATCGTCTTACCGAAAATTTTTATTTTTATCTTTTCACATTCTTGCACAGTATCTAATTTCAAATATACGATACATCTGGATTTCGTTTTGCGTCACGTTTTACTATAAATATCCTTTACAAGGCATTTCTTGATTTGTCAAGGCGGTCGATTGTAATTAATCTCGAAAGTGTAACAAGTACGTGATGGCTTTGACAGAGTTGTTCTGTTTTGTGATCGTCCTCCACTATTCTTAGAATTTCAAATTAGATTTAACTAAATTTGTATTGTGCACAGTCTCTTTTCTCGACAATTTTCTTGGTTGATTCGCAATTATGAATGTTTGTTAGAAAGCACTAATATTTTATCAAATGTTTTGACATATTGATATTAATATTTTTTAACATTTATACTAATTATATTTAAGTAAAGTGACAATGTTTCTATTTAAACAAAGAGAAACGTTGCTAATTTACAGCTCATTAATGTATGTATAATAATAATAATTAATATTTTTGTTTTTAATTGGTCATCTCCATCGCGATGATTGGTATCGTAATTTTATATTATATTAAGACACGATCAGCTAGTCTGTCCGCGTGAAAGACCACCCGTTATCCTTATCCCAAGCCTGAGTGAAAGCAACGGGGAACCCATTCGCGTACGAGCGCTTTTTGTCGGTGACTTTTTCGGTTTCGTATTACCATGCGCTGGACTTTCACAAGGCGACACGTACATCGAAAAGTGCTTCGATATCCTCGATCATCCTGATCGTAAAGTCCATCGCTGCTTTCGGACGACAGAACGAGAGCTGGCGATTAAAGCTAACGATGTGATCCAAGTTCATTTGGATTGATACAATGTATCATCATAAAGCCGGTTTACATTTTGATCACGTAACAAAGATGCGAAATGAGGAACAGGTCTTGCTTCTTCATTGTGTGCATCTTAAAACATATTTCTTTTTATTATTTTGTCTAATGTTATTAATTTTATTTAGCTTTATTATATAGAGAAAAAGGTAGTAAATATGGCATCAATTTACATTTTATTCAATAACTTTTAATAATCAATATTTTAGATTGAAATTTGAACAGTTTTATTCGTCAAAGTGTTATTTAATACATTCTAGACTCAAAGTTATGAAATATTTATTATAAATACGATTTATAAAAATGTGACAACACTGTATAGTGAAATAGAAAATAAGGTAATATAGCCACTCCAAGAATAAATTTAAAAATTTGTTTTGTTTAAAAAACAGTATTTTGTTACAAAATTATATATTTTCAATTTTTCATTGTTTAGAATTTTCCTAATTTATAATAGGATTTTTTTCCTTGTGTTCAAAAGCATTAAAGATATCATTTTATCCTTGTTTAATGTTGAACAAGGATAAAATGATATCTCTAATATTTCTGAATGCAGCCTTCTATGAATAACAATTAAATTATCGAAGAAATATTTCGATAGGAAAATCTCACTTAAGTAGCCATATTAATAAAATACTAATGAATAATTTTGCATCTCTTGAAATGAGTATAGATGAATAAAAAGTAAATAACAAAAAAAAACATTCGAGTGTATATACATTCCTATGACGCTCAAGTTTAAAAACAATGAGAAAGTATGTGTAATTAAATGTTAAAATGTAACTTTGAAAAAGTTTCAAAATGCTAAAAAGTAAAAATGCCTCAAAATAATTGTCGGCTATTGTGTATTGGCATATTAGCGTCACTATCTACATAAACAGAAAGATATCTTTTAGATTTTTAAAGTTATGTCTTGAGATGTTTTACATTTTTTTGAAAAGTTGCGAAAAGATAGCTTTTAGCGATCTAAAAGATATATGAATGCAACATTTTGAGTTATTATTTCAGATATCTCTAAAGATGTCTTAAAGATATTTTTCAGAAATCTAAAAGACATTTTATGTGATAAATATCTTAAAAATATCTTTTAAAATATTTATCACATGTCTTTTAGATGTCTTCTACAAATATCTTGAAGATATCTTTAATAAAATATCTTTAGATATTCACAAGACCTCACTGTTTTCTGGATATATAACAACGGGCTACTAAACAAATGATTTCATAAGCAATTGTTAGAATTCGTTACCTAATCACGGAGATAATATAGAGGTAGTAATGCTTTCAGTAGTACCAGAATACTACCTTCTCCTCTATCTATTATTATCTCTTTTCTGTTGCAATAAGAATCGGTTTCGCATATACAGAATCAGATCCATATTTTCATTTGAATGAAATATTAGAAATTATAAATGAAGCATGTATGTGCCACTTTAGCCTAAATTAATGTCAGCAAGGATTGGAATTTACTGTTAAATTTTAAACGTATATATGCGAAGATATTCGTAAATAAATTAAATTAGTTCTTTTTCATTTACACGCGATGCACTTTTGTATTAAATTTTTTTGTTGAATTCGTTATTAAATGTTTTTTTTAAATTTTAATTTTAC
Organism: Solenopsis fugax; assembly: GCA_003595255.1. Taxonomy (NCBI): domain Eukaryota; kingdom Metazoa; phylum Arthropoda; class Insecta; order Hymenoptera; family Formicidae; genus Solenopsis; species Solenopsis fugax. Next base: position 12,506 of record QKQZ01027931.1, read on the forward strand.
ACCAATTTGTTTGGAAGTAATTTTGCGCCAAAAAAGATATTTGATTTACAGTAAAACACAAGACGCAAATCATACAACGTTGACGCGGCGCACATGCCGTTACAATTAGATCAATTGTTATCATTTACCCGAGTCCGTTATAAAGTGACACTTGCGTTTCACATGTGTATACGCAACCAAAACAAGAAGCAATGTTTTTTTCGCGAAACGATGTAATAGCTCTTTTTTTATGCTTTTAACAGTAAAGCTTGTTTTACCTCCAGCAATTTTCATAAATTTACACTTTAATTTATAATTTATTTGATTTTCATATTTTGTTAATATTTTATTCTAATAAAATTTTATAAAAGAGAATAGATGTCTTTTTCTGTCTGACAAATTTATTCCATTTTTTTCAAATTTAATTTAATATACATAAATAAAATATTTATCCAACTCCAAACATGCGTATTAGTCTTAATATGAACGCTCCAATGTCAACATGCCGTTTTCTATTCTCGTGCATTAATCCGCAGAGGCTGCGTTTCGCGCGATGCGTCTGCAAACGAAATCGGTCGCGGATGATGACGTGTTGCGAGAAACGAACTTCCGCGGTGATATGACCTCGTAATAGTCGCAAGGGGGGGGGGAGAAAGTGGGGTAATCCACGTGCCCACGCTGCATTCTTTTGAATTTAAACGCTATATGAAACACTCATTTTCATAATACAGTGGGTGGCGGTGCCGGATGGATGCACACATGTGCGTAAGACTATAAATACTTCATAAATCACATTACAGTAACCCGGAATTTCTTATGTAAATAAGCGAGCGAGTAGCTTCTGTTTACGCTTCACTGGCGATTCTTTTTTTTTTTCGCTTTAAGGGAGGCGTAGGACCGGTGATTACCTTGCCATGCGAGGAAGAAACATCAGCTGCTAGGCAAGCTAGGTAGCGGGTTTTCATAAACAGCGGTTAGACTGTTAGACGTCAATTATCGATAGTTAGCACGCGTTTGCGGTTTCGCTCCGAGCACGCGGTAGCGCCATCATTTTTTACGTCATTGTTACGCACCATTTGTCGCACGAATGCACGTCGAAGGTGGTCGTGTCTTGAACGAGCACAAAGTACTTTACTAGATGGCTGCTATTTACATTACCGCAGCCTCAGATAATAATTAGGACCCATAGCAGCACAGCATAGAAAAAGCATTGCAAAATAATGCAATGTTGCAGCAACATGTATAATATTATATTAACGTTGCTGCAACATTACGTATTAATATTTCTGGACATTTTATCGTTGCTGCAATATTGCTGAAACATTGCAGCAATATTTTACAACGTTTTTGCTATTCCGTGCTGTGTACGGGGAGAGCCAGCACTTTTTCCGCCTTTCGAATAGAGATTTCAGTTGTCAGCTACTACGTATGTAATACATACAATGTGTATATAGAAATGCCACGCTGGCATCGCGGTAAATGCCGATAATAAATCAATATGTTTCCCCGCAGAGCTCGCACACCGTGATTCAACGTTTCCCGCGCGTTGCGCCATTTCGTACCGCTATTTTCTCATTCGTACTGATCGCGATCGGCGCCCAAAGCGAGAGCTCATGTACGTAACGCTATAAACAGGAAACGGGGAGTGACAGTTCCACCTAACGAGATTTATCCTTGCGCGAAGGCCACGCCTGGCTTTATATAGAGCTCCGAATGTTTCGAGTCCGCCGGGCGATGCATATCTCTCTTTTAACAGCCATAGGTTTCCATTCGAAGAGGAAATGTGGCACTTACGCAGATCGATGGACTTTTCAGCGCGCGGTCATCGTCGCGACACGCTGCTTTTCGCCAGAAACGTTCGACCCTTTCGTGTTCTCGGTGCGCCACGTTATTTTGCAAGAACGTCGAGTCGAGTTGTTATCGCGTGTAACACGGTCAGTTGAAATCGCGTGACTAACGGCAGTTTGTAATCCTCCGGGACTTATGCGAAATTCCCGAAGGACTCTTACCTAATGCCTAGAGAGCACCGTAATTAGAGTAGTCTCGCTTCAGCTTCAGTTTACGAGTTTCATAATCAAAGTGGGATAAATATAGAAAATGATAATAGCTTTTTGAAACTGGGAAATTTCATTTATTTAACGTCGATACCATTATCGATGCCGGAAAAGCGTACCATTATTGTTTGCAGAGAAAATACATTTGTTTCGTGCGATTTTAATTTTGATGAAGCTTTTCAATTTATTTGATTGCGATAGGCTTGCCTCTTAATTTCAATCTCTATATCTATCTTCGGTTTCCTGTTTTCACTGAGGATGAGCCAAATCAAGGGTCAAAACGTTTGATTAAAACTTGCTAATTAATAATTGATTGTACAGTTACACACTAAGAACTTATGTTGGTTCTTATCGGCTTTTTTATCTCACTGACTTTGCGTCTTTAGAGACTTAATTTTTGTCTTAGAAAAAATACATATTTAATAATCGATATGAAAATGTTAAGCATTAAGATCCGCTTCGACAATAGCATTTTTTATTTATCATTTTATTTACATAATCGATCTAATACCCAATTTATTGTATAACAAACAGTTTAAAATTTTGTTTGGAAAGATTCGCTTGTAAACATATTTATACTTTCGTTCGGAGAGATGTTCTGTAAATACGAAGCTATCTGTAGTAGATTATTTTAATAATGTAATTCCATCTTCTGAAACTTCGATAAAATCGATATAGCATATCAGTTTATAATTTCTTCCAATTAATATTCATAATAACTCGAAACTTAGCGCATCAAAATGCAAGACGTTTCCTGTGCACCTTCATTATGTACTTCGTTAACGAAACGAAGCGGAACGTTTAATGAACAAAATTCTCAGTCTCCCTGCGTCGTTTGCAAGAGTATATCTTTTTGCATCTGGTTCAATTGTAATCCTATAGACCTTCGATTATACCGAGATTAGGTCTGGCACAATAACGACCAGCGAGAAATTAATAACTCGTAATTTGCATGAATCGTGTAAACAGAGCAAAGTGCGCAAATGATATGAGTCATGCTCCATGATTAAACAGCGATGGCGTGATGATTCTGATTATCGCGGTAAATCGAATTCTTTCCGCGGATGTCCGTTTATGTCATTAGTGCTTTCTAAGTGTTATTGCGTTTGAAATGAAACAGTGGTTGTGCGACTCACGGGAAAAAAAAGAGAAGACCTAGACTCATAAAACTTAAAAGCGTATGTTTAACACGCAACAGAATTGTTTGATAATCATAATTCCACGACGCTCGATTAAACGTTAAGTTAGACGAGATCGGCTATTGTCCGAATCGTTTGTAATTTCACGGTTCGCCGCGTGCACCTTTGCTCGGATTTCATCATTCTCGTTCAGTTTCTACGATACACGAAAGCAATGCAACCTTTCTGCAAATACATATCTGACATGCCAGTAGCGATATTTTCAGTATCATTGATTTCCTTTTAGGCCATGAAAACACTTTCAATTATCAAAGAATTCCTTTTCCCCATACTATTTGATTATAACGATTTAGTTAAACAATAATTTTACATTCAGTAGATTGTTTCGTTCTTTTTTTTTATGTTTGTATATGTTCTTTTTATATACATTGAAAAATAGATTTTATATTCAAATAGATATATTTATTTTAATATAATTTCCTTGATTTAAATAAATATATATTAGCTAGTATAAAATTATTTATTTTTAAACTTAAGAAATATCTTTTGGTTCAAGGAAAATAAATATATTTACTTAAACATAAACATTTTTTTCCGGTGTACATAAAAATCCGTATTTATATCTCACTTTTATTAATAAATCCGTGTTTAAACATATACTTTATGTTACATGTACAAATCTCAGAATTAAATGTATGCATTTATTGATAAAAATAAGATATACATGGATTGCAGTTTCTATATATTCTCTTTTAAAAATAGTGTTTGCGTCATTTATTCGATTGTATAATGCACCATTATCATCGTTTCACAGCTGATAACACATATGCGATAACATATATTTTTAAAAGAGAATGATATATAGTATATTATATATAGATATATGCACACCGCACAATTTTGCATTTCGTAAAACTGAAATAGGCTGAACGTTTTTGGCGTCAAAGATATTTACACATCGCTTAACATATTTTATACTGGAGCAGCGTATAGTTATTTAATTCAATATAATGAGTTATTTAATAAATTATCGCTTTTAATGCTCGATATTTAATATTTTACCATTTTTGTTTGATTGAAAATTCTAAAAAGACAAAGTGAATAATTAAATAATGACGATTAATAATTTACAGAACATTTGGGTAAATTAAACTACTTTGTGTAAATCAATAATGAAAATTGCTGCAAACTATGATATTGAACAGTCGTCTTTACGTGATTATTATGAGTTAATTTAACGAGATATCGTGTGTAGAAGAACAATAATGTTGCTTTGATTGTATTCGTTCGCATCAAATTCAATCAATCGTTCAATCAAATTTAATCACTACAGCCAGCGGAACATGAAAAACGGCAGAATCGATATGGCAATTATATAGATATTACTTGTACATCGGAAAGCACTGAATTCAGATGGTAGAATTTGCAGCACATATAAAATACATATGTTTTCTCGTGTTTTTGGGGCATAAGCTGTACGTTTATAATACAAAAAATAGCATAAAATGAAATGATATATAAGAAAAAGAAGTTATTAATAAAAAGAACTTTAAAAAAAATATCTTAATCTCTTATAAAAAAGAAATTCTAATGGGTGGCTATTGTAAAAAGATCTTACAATATTATTAAATATTGTTTTCTTCTATTAATCTGATTTATATTATCATCATTATTAACTAAAAAAATATTTTTTTTAAATATACCTATAAAGTTAGTTAAGTTAGAACCTAGAGCTTGTTTTAAATCAGTTCGGCTATATTCTTCAACACTTGTATCTCAACACAAAGAACGCTGTCTCACCGTTTGGATCAATACATTCAATTTTTGTAAATAAATCACTTTTGACGTCCATTGTGAGCGCTTTATTTTTACGATCCGTGATACACGCAATTCATGTAAATAAATATCAAGATTCAATCGTTTATTGTGATAATCTGTCATTTATAAATCTATTCTTCGCTTAGGTTCACACAATTCATATTCGATCATAATTAGAAGCAAAAGGTACATATTTAATTTTTTGTGAATTCGTAATATGAAGAGTCCATTCAATGATTCGCAATCCGGATTTGATCCGTAAGGTGTAGTGTGTCACGAGCTTTGTGGCAATACTTTCGGTGGTTTGCCTTCGCCTTCTGAGATGTAGCGATCGAATAAAATCTGATAGGATTCTGTTTTTGATAGGATTTGCCTTAACACAGAGAGCAGACATACAACTCTGTGCTATTGATCTCTTATATAATGTATATTTTCTTATATATTTTATTTATTTTAAATCTTATTTTTTGTAATAATTCTGAATTTATTTTCCTGAATATTTTTATCAGAAATTTTATATATATATATATCAATTAAATATAAATATATTCAGTTTCTATTGCTCACTACGATAATTATAAATTAAGTAGGTCTAACCAATTTCAAATTTCAATTGTTTTTTATTTAATAATCGTTGCCATATCTCGTTCAACTGAAGTTGTAAGTTGTAACACTATTGGGGGTTCCTAGTTCCTACGTGTGAAACGAGAGTCGGATTTCTTGGCGGTAAATCATGAGTCCACACGGAAGACTGTGGTCATCTTGTAATTGTAACGACACATATAACGAATATCCGGATAAAGGAAACGACCGTGAACGCCCGTCAGACACGTAACGGTAAGCTAGATAGCTTTGAACGTCACGTATCTTCACGTGAGATTATCGGGAGCGAGCTTCTTTCACGACGCCGTATATCAAGTGTGTTAAATTGATCCTACCTGGCGGACCGTGTGAGCAATTGGAACATTATGACTTTTATTGAAAAGAAAACACTGTGAACTTATTAAAAGATCACTTACTAAACTAGCAGAGTATTTTACTACAGTAAAATCTTTATTATGTTAAAATATTTTATATGAATATTTTTATAAAAGAAATATTTTCAAAATTATTCATTTTTATCTTTGGTTTTAACCTTACTGATTTATATCTTAACGATAAGCACAGAAATAAACAAATCACGATATTTTTTTGGAGTTGATTTATTAATAATAATAATTTACATATGTAACTGCGAATTAAACTCGAGTATAGATTCCATAAAGAGAGTTTACGATTAAAAATACGATTTAATTCACTTCCTTGGTATCTCAAGGCTAAAATCGTGATAAAGATTTTAATAGACAGCTTGATAAAGATTCTAAATTTGTTCATGCGTCCAGCTGACTATTAGGTTAAATAGCTTTGAACTTTCGGAATGGGGTGCCAACTGTGGAAAGGTGAGCCTATACTCTGTGGTATTAGCTTGGACACAAGAATAATCAACCGCACCCTTTGGCTCTTATCTAGGCTGCACCCTTCGTGATCGCTCCCCTTCTCTCTTTCTCTCTCTCTTCGCCTTTCGTGGCCCTGAAAGCAGACATGGTCTCGTGTAGAAACTGCCTCGGGGGAGATCAGGTTTCTTTACTGAAGACAGGAGTGGAAATTAGAAATAACCGATGAGAGTATCCTTGAAGATCACTGTTCGATAAACGTTGCAAGAAACTATGTGCGCGATATAGAATGAAAAATATTATTTTCTAATTATATCACATGAAGCGTTATGTATTTAAAATTTTTAAAGTTTTCCATGAGTATATACCTATTTCATAAATTCTTCAAAATTTATCATTTTTTATTTTACGAGGATAAATTTCGTCAATTAACAAGAATCTTGCAAAAATCATGGACGTATGAATGTTTTACAAATACGAATTATGTATCTCATAAAAATAAATAGATAATTGAAAATTGAGGATTAAAAATAAAAGCTATAAATAAAGAGTTACAAAAAATGTATAATTGCAAGAATTTATACATACTTATGTATGCATAAATTTTTATATTTAAAATTATTTTAAAATAATATACACAAAATATATGGAGAAAAATTAATATTATAGCATCGCGTGATTAATGTACTGTTGTGTCTGGCGACAGAATTACGAAATGGAAATCATTGGAGCACGAACAGTCGCTACGGAGGAAGATCTTCTTTCTCGACCAAGACAACTTGATAAGTTTAACCTACGCGCGTATTGTTTCAGACGAACAGTGAAGCAAGAGAGGAGTTTGTCTTCTCGTCTGCTGCTATTTGCGCGACACTTCGAGCAACGTGTTTTACACGCGACGTAATAAAGATCGATGATTTATAGGCTCATCAACTATTGTGCTACTTAATGAAAAATTTGCATGTGGCATGAAATATGCGTCGTTCTTTCATAACACATAAATCATAAAGGTGTCATCAAATGTTCTCTAATGAATATTTTTTTTGTGGAAGCAATTTACTTCTTCAGTTGCAAGTTTCCGCAGATGACTTCATTTCTTAACTTTCCGATGACGCACCATACGTGAATTTATTTCTTAAAAGATTTTTAACGAGACAATATAGATGTCAATATAAATGATTTTAAAATTTCGTTCATGGAATTATATTTGGCCGCCAGTTATGACGATACATGACAATAACTAGCTTTTTTCATCTCAGCAATCAAAAGAACGCGACACCATCTCGTCGCGTTTAACGTGCATTAACGCAAAAGCGCATTACTCACATATCGCGTTTAATTACAACCGCAGTGCTTGCCGGAAACGGCCACTGCGGCAACAGCTGATTATCTGTCTTCCTGTGTCTCGTTTTGAGACATGGGAGAATGCGCCACGCTTAAATTCATCTTGACCAAGCACCGTGAAATTCTCGCGAGATCACCTATCATATTTTGAGAACTCTTTCTCGTGTAGCAGCAATCTGATTTCACAGCGGGCAGTAATTTCGGATCTATTTGATTAATGAAGTATTATACAAATTTCTCGGATTCATGACAAACAGTAATTTATTTCGGTTCTCTCGTAAAAAATATAACGATCCTATTCTTTATTATTCGGTCTATAAACCCACTTTTCCAGGAGATCGAGAAGATTAATTTAAAATGTAAATTGATTTTTCTGTGTTCTCTTGAAAAAGTGGGTTAGACCATTAGAGCGTTAGAAATCTTTTCATTAATTATGCGTGTCCCCTCGCGTATTTCAAACTACTCTTGTATTTTCACGCTTAAATTATGCTGTAGTGTATTTAATCCGTAAGAAAATAATCCGAAAGTCAATGTTATTCGCTGATTATCTTAATAGACATTACAAATAAGTTGTACTGACTTCTAACTAAGAGATTAAATTTCCCTTATCCATTTATGTTACAGGTAAGTCTACATAACCATATAACAAGACAGCGAATCGCAATTTCGTGGCAAAACTAATTCAGATTGTGTGTGTCTAGAGGTGAGTTAAGATTTTACTTTTCTCGTTGTATCTTGCACTACGTGATAAAAAAAACGACGCCACGACTTAGTCCGCATGATACTTTTGACAATCAGTAAAAACGTTTATGAATAAAAGAATGTTGTCTTTTATCTAACTATAGACTATTACATTATATTTGAAGTTTTAAACTAGTAATTAATTTAATGAATAATACTTTATGTTTTACACATATATATTTTTCTAGTAATAGCAAATTAATAAAAACTTTGTAATCGAGGTTCAATTTCTGATCGTGGTACACGGAAGATATCGTGACGGTTTTTTTAGAACGACACTAACTGTGACTACTGCGCCATTTGGTTTCGTAAATCGCAAGGGAACGCGTTATTGAATTATTTTACGACAAGCATGACCGTCGTTCTCGGTTGTGTTAGGGTCACGTCGTTTAACATAATAAAGGTCAATTGCCCCGTGGGTAAGCACGTTAACCGTCATTGCATAATTTACGAATTATGACTCCGTCTATCCTCTCTTGTATACCCGCCCCGCTCCCACCGCCCCTGAGTATACTCCCGTCGAGCATCTTGGCTTAGAAGTTAATCCTCTCGTGCGTTGTTTCCGTCGCAATAAATCTACTGGGCTCGCAATTTGCTAAATTTACGAGAAACTGTAATACGCTAAAATGCGTATTCAATGCCTTATTTTTACATAACCTGCGCGAGATTCCTGTGCCATTTTTCGCAGCCGCGACAGATGTGCCTCGTGACGAAATGAACTTGAACTGATGAAAAATACGAATGGGAAATTTAAATAGAAAAATAGAAATAAAATATTATATTATAACATAAAATAATAGAACGGTAGATAATTGATCAAAAGACAAATATATTTAAAAGACAAAGAAAAAATAAAATTTTGTAGAAAGTTTCAATTTGCCTCTACTTATAATATACTAATTTTACCGCAAAATTATATTCGAATACATTTTTATACTTATAAATTATACACAGTAGAAAGCTTTTTGTATTTATATTAAAATCGGTCCTTGTTAAAATTTTCGTGTTAAATTTTTAACATATTCAAGTGTTAATTTAACATAATGTGATTATGTTATTTGAACGTTTTGTGTTAAATTGATATTTAACATTTTTTAGCGTTAAAATAACATAATGAGCAAATAAACAATTAATATAAAAATAATGTAATTTTAAAACATAGTCTAAGATAAATGAATAAAATATACGTATACAATATATTATAAATGTTTTACATAATATTTTTTACATAACATTTATGTTGCTTTCTAACATATATCTTGTTAGATTAACACAAAAATTTAAGTGGTCAGTTTGAGGCATGCGATATATGTTTTTAACATAAATTTTTCAATTGTGTATTTATATGTATTTTTGTATCTAAGCGGTATTAATATTATAGATTTTTGGAATTGAATTTTAAAAATAAGCCTTATATATAATAGTAGTAAGCCAGTAAACTGTGATGCGGCACCATTAGGATTTCTAACAATTACAGGCACTGTGTTTATTACGAGAAACCGTAATCTCACGAAGTTTGTGGAATTGCATGCGTAATGGCATAAATGGGAAACGAGGGTCGATCTCTCTGTTAAAACCACATGATGTTAAACTCTACTTAACCAAGTCGTTCATCTAAAACCTTAAACTGTGTAATTCCGCCTAATGCGTCTAATCCCAACCGCAAAGTAACAGATTAAATCGACAATTCTATTTAAAAATAAATTCCTGCAAAATTTTAATTAGCACTGTGTGTATATAGAGATATTCTAAAAACAGACGTTAATTCAGTCTCTACCAGGCACGAAATTATCTCTGAAACGCAATTATTCAGCTACATTTATATACATTTTATCGTTCTATTACAATTTCGTACAAAGAAAGCATTAAAAATACATGAGCGTCCGTACCTGTTACAACCACAGAAAGTCGAACACATGTTCGCGCTTCGATGTATTAATTCAGTAGTTCTTCTAATTAAACCGCTTGTGAGATTAAAATAGACAGTGGAAATCCCAGGGTTTATTCGTATCTTGTATAATTCGACTTTTACCACAGAAACCTGGGCTTTGTTCAATCATAGATTCGGCTCGTACAATCGTCAGAACTATCGGCTATCGGGAATATCGATTCTCGACCTCCTGTTGGGCCGTCACCTCGTATACGCGATAGGTTGTCGCGTACTTAATTAAAACTCGCGTGTCTAAATATAGCGACCGAGTGGCACGGCATTCCGATCGTGAACATTGGTTGGCTAAACGCACGCGAACGTTTATATGTGTCCGCGAACCAATGGAAGTCGTCTCTTCGCGTCCACCTGCGGATTCCAATGACACTTGTCGAAAAAAAACCGCGAAACTTGTCAGAAGCTTCATTTATATGTATATTTCGGATAATTTAAAGAAATAAATTTTTTTTTCACATACAGGAATAATATATAGTTAAGTGTTTTAAAGATATTATCGGAGGAAGAGCATAGCGAAATAAAAAGAATCTCATTTTTGTATATCTTTCTCGTATATCACTCTTGTATCTTTACTTTTCCGCTGGGGAATCTAAAGTCCACTTTACATGATCTATAATTTGCGACAGAATTCTATTTATAATTTTATATCAAATTATATATAGAATATTCTATTGTTTTTTTCTTCAACATAGTTGGGTTATTACAAAATATAAAATGGTTATTAAGAAATAACATACCTGTAAATATAATAAAAGTATATGGAGAATTCTTTAATAATATCAACTTCAATAACATCCACAATTTTAGCAATATCCGCTCGTAGAAATAAACTTTGTAAAAGAAATATTTAGTGTAAGTTATCATGCATATCAGATGAGAAAAAAGTATACTTAATAATGCTACATAACGAATTTTTAGTCGAAGATCCAATAGCATATCAAATTTTTTAAGATTAAATAAAAAATAATCAAATTTGAAGATTTATTTAAGTAATATTTTAGTTCAGAATCTTTTCTACATGTTTATTTTTGTAATTAATAAATGTTACTGTGTATAGGCAAGGATATTTCTTATGTTAATAATCAAGTAATTTGCTCCTAAGATCAAGATATCATGTAGATAATCAGATATAACAGTAGGTTAAATTATACTTTATGTCATTTACAATTCACGGGTATTTATACATTGCGTATATTTCATGCGTCTTGTTCGTTCACATATATAAAAACATAAATAAAATTATCTCTCGAATTCTATCATAAATTTCAGATCGTGTAAAATGGGCTTAAAGATAATTAATTTTACTGTCTAAAAAAATTTACCGTTTAAAAAGAGATCTCCATTCACGCATTATACTTGAATATATAACCGAAAAGCGTATTACGCATTTGGCGTTTTTACATATAAATATCAGATAGTGTGATTCGCAACGAAATGTGCCGGGCCGATAACGATATCGCGCTAACGCGACACGGTTCCCTTTGCGCTTCACGATTGTTTGGCCTTCATCGACTCGCGTATATCACGCACCGCGGAATAACACGATCGTTTCGGACGCATTCTGACACGTAACGAGCAGCGTGCAACTGCGTTCTGACAGTATCTACGTACAGGGTGGACCGAAATGCGGAGTGAGAGTATATCGGTACGTATGACACAATCGTTCGAGAATGCCAGTGTCGGAGGACTTTAGGTCCTCGCGATCCTCGTTCGTGTGTCTTTACAAACACATTAGTCAAAATTTGCTATTTGAAATTTGTAAGTTACCGTTATCTGCTATCTAATGGAATTAAATTAAAATTCCATGATAATTAAAAAATTAAATAATGGAGGTATTATGGTTACTGTGGACATTATGGCTACCTCTATTATCTTCGATATTAGTTGACGAATTCTAACAATTGTTTACGGAATTATTCGTTTAGTAGCCCGTCGTTTTTTAGTGGCGTTAATGTGCCAATACACAATAGCTGACAATTGTTATAAGACATTTTTACTTTTGAGCACTTCAAAATTTTTTCAAAGTACATTTTAACATTTAATTACACATACTTTCTCATTGTTTTTGAACTTGAGCATATTATCATACAGATGTATGTGCGCTCAAGTGCTTTTTTTGTTATTTAACTTTTTATTCGGCTATATATATACACATTTTGAATTATGCAAAATTATTTAACAGCATAGCATTTTAATATAGCTACTTAAGCGAGATTTTCATATTTCTGACAATAAATCGATTGTCTAGAGGGCTGTGTTCAGAGACATTAGAAATATCATTTTATGCTTGTTGTTTAATGTTAAATAAGGATAATTTATTAAAACATTAATTAATTATTAATTAGTGCAATATGGTACGAAAGAAAACTTAAAACTTTCTCGGATTTTACATTGGTAAATGACACATGAACAAATAGCAATCTCTTACAGTTGATATAGAACGGAATCAATCATAACAGTGTCTTGCGATGCATGCCGTATTGGCCGAATCTTCGACTGACCATAATGCGTGTAGGATGCGAAGTCCTTCAACCAGGCTAGCAATTGCTCTCACGTCGAATCAAGGATTTACCCAACATTAAAGCATCGACAAATCGAATCTTTTCACGCGAAATCGAGACGAAACATCCATGAAATTGAGTTTTCGTCTTTCTTTTTCCCTTCTTCTTTACTGCAATTTCCTTCCTGTGTTCATCCTACGAATGGAATCGTGTTTTCGTAAAGCAATCTAAAAGTACACGGACATTGCGGAAACCGAAGGAAAATTAAACGGTCAGTCAGTTGTGAAAGAAACATGACGTGTGACAAGTAAAACGGCAGATACCGACATACGCGCGATCGTGACGTCATATTTAATTTAAGTGCGTCGGCAATCAACGTCGCGGTGGCGTTATTAAAATCTTCCTCGTTGATAATTCGTGCTTTAATAATCCGAGTTGGGCAACTTAATAAGAGCTCGTTGCATTAGCAGCGAACGCTGGATTGCAACTGTATTGCGAGCGAATGACAGTGATTAAAACGCGACGGAGGAAGGATTGGGAACGGGGAAACTGAAAGCTGTTGTACGCTTGGCGATTCGCCATGCACACAGGATATATTCCGTTCGCTAGAGTCGGCTCGAAAAGTCGCGATGAAAAATTACAATCGCAATGCGGAGAAACGAAGACTTTATCTTCAAAAGGTCTAATCTCGGTCGCGTGGTTCAAGGATGGGCCTACACCAAGTGACGCCATGCGAGTTTATAATTACAATTGTTTATCGCGATCTCGTAATATCGAAAACTCGCACTTTTCAATCGTTTTTAATCTATTCAGCTTGTTAAATAATTTTTAATAAATTTAGAACACACCAATTATTACATCACATATATTTCTGCAGAGTTTATATTTTATATCTTATTTTCAATCTTTTGCTGATGATTTTGAATAATTTACTATTCGTAAAAAAATAAAACATTTAAATAAAAATTAAACATGCCAAAAAACTTTTACATCACACATACCTACAAGCAGTGTTTGCTGTTTATCTATATAAAATTATTAGATAAAGAAAAAGCTTTTTATCTTTATTTAAATTATTTAATGTATATTATCTTCATTTTTATCTAAGATAAAAGAAGTATCATTTTTTTCAAATTATCTAATGAACAACGAGAATGAGAGAAGTATAATTCTTAGAGCCTCAATCTCCAAGTTATTAATATTTATCCTAACAGAAAAATTTTCAAAGTGATAAAAACAGGGTTTTGTTTCGAAATTCATTAGATACCACTACTGAAAATCTACAGTATTCGTGAATTATAAATTTTTAGTACTGGTAGTGTATATCGGAACACAGCCTAAATAGATAAGTAGTGTAGTATATAATAAAAATCACCCCAAAGCTATAAATTCGAAAACTTTAGCAACGAATTTTCAGCCATTATGTAACGTGAGTTGTATATTATTTTTATTTTTTAATTTTGATTTTTTATTTGCGTATTGATTCAAATTCAAAGAGGAATATTTTTTGTCAAATTAAATTATTAGAAGAACTTTTGTTTTTAAGAAATGAAAAATTAGAAAGAAAATTTGAACATATTGTTTTCATACTCTAAATTATTTTGCTCAATAGCAACATTATTTAGAATTTACATTGGTAAAACCATATATAATTTTATCTAGATAAATAAAAACTAAATCATCTTTAGCTTATTCCAGATACGTGTAATTCATATGTAATCTATTTTATTTTTAACTAGATAATTTTTAGTTATCTAAGCGCAAACCAGCCTACAATTCAGTATTGTAAATTCGAATCAATTTTCTGTATTATATATGCTTTTGTTTGATATCTAGGACATGTATACAGTAAAGTCGCGATGCATGCCAAAATACAATTAAATAAAGGTCAGTCTGGACAAGCTGTAAATTATTCGTGGGTCGGATCAAGGAGCCGACAAAATGATGTCACTTCCGCGCGAGTGACATCATTATGGCTCGGCTCAATGTCAATGTTTGTCTTCGCATTGGTGATGGCTGCTCACTGGAGAATTCGTCCTTTCTCGGTTTGCAGCTGTCACGAGTCGCAAAATTATGATAATCAGAGACTTCCGGTATACTTGCGTATTCTCCCGGAGAACTAGAAGATTATACGTATAGATTTTAGTTTTCTAGAGAGGAAAACAAAAGTAGGGGAAATTGAAAAATTCCGTGTTGCAAGTGATTATAATTATATCGCAATGGCATATATTCAGCAATTTACTACTCATTTTATGTAGTAGATAGAAAAAAAAACTACAAGAAATCTTTCAAATGTTTCTTAATACTATTTTAGCTTGCACATTTTGATGCTAATCATTTTAATGTCAATTATTTGATTGCATTTTATATCGTCCCTTCTTTTCTATCGCTTAATAATTTTTTAAAGCTATACAAACTGACCGATCAATCTGTATTGAGTATTACGCGATTCCGGCTTAAACGAGCATTATACACGATCGAGGTTGTTATTGGATTTCAATATTACGAAGGGGTATTATAATCCAGTTTCCAAGTATCTTTTCGAGTACTTGAGAATACTACAACGCTATGACAGCTTTTAAAAGGTCACAGGTAACGCGACGCTGTCATAATCGTTTGCTCTTTGCGTAAGAATATCAGCATGGAAATATGAAAGGGAAAGAATATAAAAATGTATTTTTATTTTTTTCTGGAACGGATACATTTCATTTGAATGTTTCATTAAAGTACGTGTTTTAGTTGCACAATCGTCCCGCCACTTGAAATTGCTTGCAGGAAAGTAGCTTCTTTTAAGATGTCTATTTTTCATTCCGTGACACGAATTTTTATAAACATATACATTTTTAGAAATATATGTGTGAATCGCGATTGTGTGAATCAAATAGCGAGCTTTGATTTGCAGAGCGCTGTAATGCCGGCTCTGGATAACACTCCCGGGGCCTCAAGCAAAGATTCTCGTCATTGCTTTACGATGTCGCCGTGTGATTAAAGTCGCGCGACAAATAGACTCGCGAGAGTTGCGCTGTAAAAATTTCGAGGCGCTGTGCTTGTGTATAAAATTGATCGACGCGATACATATTTATGAGCCGTCTGAGAGAGGAAGATCGATCTTGCTAATTTCTTCTCGAGTCTTTTTTAATTAAAAAAAATAATAGAACAGGATTGGCGATTGTGCCAATTATGTATGGCTCATCAATTTAATTAAGGGACATAAAATTTCAGTAAAACCTTATTTATAGAGACGATAAATTATTAACGAGGCTAAACTTGAACTCTGGAAAGAGTTTTGATCATTATACGACTTTGATCATTTCCAAGAACGCGATATGTTCCATAATAGATACATCCATTACGTCGGACTATCTCGGACTGCCGCCAAGTTTTTCGCTATATAAACGGCATAACGGCACTGCCAATAAAAAGCAGTTACTGGTTAGACGGCGGCAGAACGTGCACTTTTGCTCGACCGGAATTACAGTCGTTATAAGAGCTTCTTATAAGACATTAATACAATATTATTCCTTTACTTTTTACGTTGATGATGGAATAACTCAATATAACACGCCTGTCACGCTTTCAAAATTGTCGTACATCATCGCGGTCTATCTTAATTATATTTTAGATAAGCAACTCGGATAAACATCAAGATTCTAAACGTCAAGATTGTGTTGATATATTGACTTAAGGAGCGACCTTAATCAAAATCCTATTAAAAAGAACGATATGTCTTTTAGTGCCCAAGTATAGTATTACATTTAGGATATCGTAAACGACAACTTAAGAGTTTTACTAGAAAACAAAGTTATGGAATATACACTGAAAACATTTTTTTTATATTAAGTAAATATAATAATTTAAAGTCAAAACATGAGCTAGTTTCAGGTGTTATTATAATCAATTTATTTGCATATTACAATATGAATAAGCAACGGAACGTTTCAACCTAACTTGGTCTCTTTCAGCCGTTAATTAATTTAACATTTAGCCTCCTAATTTTAGTTTATATATTCACCATAAAACAATCTTAAAAAAAAAACACGGAATAATGTGTCACTATAATTTCCAATCAAATTATAGTGTTCATACGCATGAACAATATAATTCGGTTAGAAATTGGAGTAACACATTATTATGTTTTTTATAAAAATTGTCTTATGATGTAAAATAAAATAAATACGTAGCTGATCATCGTTTTTTAACGAGAACAATCTGAATCTCTAACTTCCGATCGAATTATATTATTCATCTGTTCTCACAAGTAGATAAAATTAATAACTGGTCTACGATTATCAATGTTTTTGTAAAGTAGTGCGAAATGTTAAATTAATTAACGGTTGAAGAAAAGCAAGATCGAAACGTTTCGTTGCTTATTCATGTGTTGTAATATACAAATAAATTGATTATAATAACACCTGAAATTAGCTCATGTTTTGGCCTTTTATTACTGTTTTTACAATATGAGCGATTAAACTTATATTTTAAGTTAAATTATTTATTTTATATTGAGAAAAAAATTTATTGAAAAATTGAAACATTTAGTCCGAAACGCTGAACTAAATACTGAGTTGGTTTAGTTAATTTTTTATTAAAAAATGTTAACAGTTGACATGATGAACTATACCTTTTTTGTACAACTAAATAATTGTTGAATCAATCCAATGTTTAGTTGAACGTATCAGACTAAATATTTTAGTCTTTCAACAAATTTTTTGTCTGTGTAGTCATTTCCTACATTTAAAGAAATATTAGCAAATATAAAATAATTTATTCGTAAAATAAAAAATATTTATTTACATTAAGAAAAAAAATGATACTAAAATAAATCTATTTACTGAATAACAAAAAAAATTTGTCAACATCTAATAGGAACGCAAGTGATTTTTATAGACACTAAAAATATTACAAGATATTACATTTATGACAAATAGTGTTTTGCTACGGTGAATTTTTTCGGGAGCGATCCGCGCTGATCTCTAGCGCCTTCTTTTAATAACGATAAGACCGTGATTCCGGAGGGCTCTCTCGAGTTGCGCCAGAGCGCGCAAGCCGGGATCACCGTTCTCTCGGTGTCCAATGAAACGAGAACGCCGCACGAGTGAGTCACCGCTATATTACGAGAGGGCCGGGGCACAGCAGAACGCAATTGTGACGTGCACCGCTAAATGCTTAACGGGTCGCCCGCGGTAAATCCAATTAGAGCATTTCTTTCGCGCGGCGCGCGGCCGTACCCAGCCGGATCCGGCGCGATTCGTCACGTATCTGAAGGCCGCGACGACAGATAATGCGACGCCACAACGCGGCGCGACGATTTGACGAAAAACGAAAACGGTCAGCCCCGGTTTCGTCGGACGTTCCGGGAACGATTGACTTGTAAATCGAAGTAAATACGACACGCGAGATCGTCCGCGAATGCTGTCACGCTTAAGTCGATCCTAAGCCACGCTTCGCACACTGAAACACTTCTTTTTCGCGCGCGTAGCGCGTCCGAGAGAGAAAACGGCCTTCCGATACACGCTGATATTTTTCACGTAGGTGTCGTTCGATAAATGTAGATAGATGTAAGTATGCCAGACAAGTGCTAGATAAATATGTAAATTCTAAACACGTTCAACGTCACACTGGATGATGATATATAAAGAACAGTCTTTAAGGAAAAGTGAATTTTGCAATTTGGTGGCAATGGAATTGCGATGCTCAATTCCTACAATTTACTAATTACAATTTTTAATACAAGTGGAAAATTATTTTATTATGAATTACTTTAGAATTAATAAATTTCCTTTCTCTCGATTTAAATTTTTTCATCGTTTTTAACGTCGATTTCTAATAAAGACGATCATTGCTCCTGAAGACTTTTTAGATTTCAACAATGTAAATTAAAATTTGTTCATAGAACTTCAGTTTAAAATTTTGCAAAAGTAATTTAAGTATATTTATTTGTATCCAGAATCTAATTTAATAAAGGAGTGTATGTGGTATTATGGGCGTGTAGGTATTATGACCACCCGCATTATCTCTGTTATTATGTGACAAATTCTAATTACTTATGGAATTATTTATCGTTATGTAATAGCACTAATACACAATAGCTGACATTTATTAAGGCATTTTTACTTTCAAGCATTTCGAAACTTTTACAAGGCACACTTTAACATTTAATTACAATTCTTTTTAACTTTGAGCGTATTATCACACGAATGTATACTCGAATGTTTCTTTTGTTATTTAACTTTTTATTTGTCTGTACACATTTCGAGTTGTGCAAAATTAAAATTATAGCATATAGCATTTTATTAATACGGTTATCTAAGCATGCTGGTAATATAATTATCATTGAGATTTTAATATCAAAATATTTTTTCGATAAATCGATTATACAGAGTTGCGTTCACAAACATTAGAGATATCATTTTATCTTTATTTAACAAGGATATCTTTAATGTTTCCGAACGCAGGAAAATTTTAAACCAGGAAAATTAAAAGTATATAATTTTGTAACAAAATACTTCACCTTTTCTAAACAAAACCAATTTTTAAATTTATTTTTGGGGTAACCCATATTACCACCTCTGTTCCTTTTTGACCCAGCTGTGTCGAAATATTTTTATAAATAATATTCAGTGCAATAAATATTTCATAATTTTGAGTTTAGAATCTATTGAACATACAAATACTTTGATGAATATAATCATTAAGTTTTGCTATATTATTGCATAAAATGTAAATGAGTGGCCAATAATATCACCTTTTCCTCTAATAAAAATTATTTTAATTAATATGTAGCGCTAGTGTTTTTATAACGTGTCTGTTTAGGATAAATCCTTTCCAAATTTGTCTGATGACCGGTTTTATAATTAATAGGGAGCGCTTACAACTCTATACCTTACACTCTGTATAAAATATAATATGATCTCATTTATACGAGAGAGCGAGAGAGTTGCAAAGTCTATATAAGAAGCGTCGACCGTTGTCCGCGTTGCGTTCCTTCGTTGACGGGCGCAAGAGAATATCGGTCACGACTAGGTGGATTGGAAATCGGCACGCGTCCATTAACTCCTCCGGTTATTAGCTGGGAGGGTCTCGTCGGTGTGAATGACGCCTTAAAACCGTTGCAGTGCGTGTGGTAGCGCCCTTGAATCCCGAGAAATATGTGGGCAACGTCTGTCTTACATTACGGACGACTATGCACGTCTGTATCTACTTACGCGGATCGAGCTTTCGTTTTCGTGCACTTTCTCAAAGGAAACACGCTTGAAGATGAGCACCGATACGAGCACGCGATACTCAAATAAATGTTCTGATCTCTCTAAAACTACGATGCGAGAGGCACTTTTTGTTTATTATCTCAATGTATTTTTATTCGCGCACGCGAATGTTGTAAGGATTGTGGAAGTTAATATATTTTTTTAATTAAATTAAATTGAAGTCAATAAAGTTATAAAATTAATTTAGTTACGTTAAAAGTTACATTAAGATTAAATTAAATTAAAAGTTAATTTTGAAAAGTATTATTCGTATTAAATTAGTTTATTATAGAAAGTAAGTTTTTAAAGTTAGATTACTTAAAATAATTATAATATGGATCATCAAACAAATTTAATATTTTATTTGTAAATTAAGTTTATATGAAATAACAAAGAAATGTTTTTTTTTTGTGGAAGTGTATTTTGTCTTTTATAATTTTTTTGCTTTACATAGATAAATTTTAACTTAAAAAAGGTTAAAAATTAAATTTTTTAAAATTAACAAAGTTGAGTTAAACATTATTAACTTTTTAACTAATTACTACTCAACCCTGATTATAAGTATCTTACCATCTTATAAAGTAAACCTCGTAAATAAGAATTTATAGGAACGTGATCAGACATGCAGACACGTCTGTCTCAGCGATGAAAAAAGGAATAGAAATGCAGACTAAATCTATGTCGATGTAGTTCAATGTAGTTGACAGATTTCTTCGAAACCGATGGATTGGCAAAGCCACTTTTCCCAGCACGGATAGTCAAAGTGTTAACCGATTCGGCTTGCGGTATACCCTCGGTCTTGCCATTTCGGGCGAAAAGGTCGATACGCGCGTAAGGGGCACCATTCACCGTGTGGTCACAGCACGGCGTGCAAAAACGCGGGGGCGTTGTGACAGGACCTTGTCGCGGCCCACACGCAGGGACGTATCCGAAGATTTCACGAAAAGTGCTTTTAAACAAAGGAAGGCCGATGCTGCAATCATCGACGAATAGCAAATACAAAATCCATTGGTTTCAATTATTTACTTAAAGTCGAAAAACTTTTCATCTCTTTTTACGACCGACTGCTGCCAACCTTGGTTGGCAAAAAACGGAGGGAGTATGCGTTTCACCGAAGCCGTACCTTTGTTACCTTAGTTCTCAGTAACTACAGCATGATATGATATCAACTCCCGCACATGAACTTCTTATTAACCAAGCTTGGTTTAAAGCATATAATTATCATTAATTGTTGTATTAAAAAAAAGTTGATAAATGATATTATTGGTTAGGTTAGGTTATTCGTCTACATGCCCTCTCATTGGTTATTCAAATGGAGTTACATAGCAAATTGATTAGCCAATGATATGCATTGAAAGCGTCCGCGGCATAGTCCCATATATGTTAAGAAGATCGGTCCTTGACGTTGTTGTTCGGGGGTATTGATTGATTGATTTGAGTTTCGAGTTTCATTAACGTGCTGTCGAGCTCTTGTAATTTTCGTATAATAAAAGTTGTTTAATGAAAGTGCGTCTCTTTTCTCGAGTTCGCGAGTAGGTAAAAAATTTATTCCCGAGATTTTTGGCTCTACTTGATATCTGCATTTTAAAGTCAATTTGGGGGAACTTGTAAATATATAAATTCACCTAGTGAATTATTATTTAACACTAAGATCTGCTTTCAACTAGTATGGTCACATTCTCTTATTTTAAATTTGATACATTTTCCAATCACAGTAAGATATCGATTATAAAATATTAATATTTAAGATTCTAATATTTTCAATAATAATAAAAACAATATTGAAAAAGCTAATATTTCAAATTCTCTCTCTCTCTCTCTCTCTCTAATGAAAATATTTTAATATTAATATTCAACATTAGGCTCTTAAATATCAATCTTTTTCAATATTGTTTACTTTCAGTATTATTGAAAATATTGGAATCTTAAATATTAACTTTTAGTTTAATATGAAAAATTCTGCATTGAAAGTTTAATAATGCCTCTTTTACTTCAATTTTCAGAATCATCGTAAAATTCGAAACGGAACTTTATAATATCCCGATTACGTAGTCTGCAATTATTTGAATCTACTCGGAGATAATATCTAAAGGTACAATAATCGAACCGTTCGAGCGAGTAAAATGATCCCTTTCTTGCTTTCTTTCAATATCGCAGCTTTCAATACCAGCCGTTTTCCAAGCCGCGGAACAAAGTGACTTAGCCAGCTATGAAGTTCTTATCTGACACGCGTCAGATCTTACGCCATCTAAAACAGGTAACTGTGTGTGATACGCCTCCGGATTCAATTTATTTCGCGTTGCATTCTTTGCGAGGTGCGCGCGACACTTTTTCCATTATTTTACTTTCTAAACTTTAACTGTTATCTCTCGCGTTAACTTTCTACACGCTCCGATGCTTCTCGATGCGTGCAAAAACGTTTCTACGAGTATGTCCGGCGTGCGAGATAGTGGTATCATTTTAAGATAATAATACTCGCGCTTATGGCTTTTTACTTCCAGCACTTAAAAGTGTAACTGTATGCAAAATACGAAAGTACATTTTTAACGCATACGAGGGAATTTTTATCAAGAAAAGTTATCGTGATTTAATTTAATTTGAATTCTATCTAAGAGCTAATAGACGTGAAAGATAATTTAGCGATTTCGCGTAGGAGTCGCCGGAATTAATCCTTCCACGAATTGCGTACGAATAAAAACTCTCACGAGTCCGCTTATTATTTATGCCATCTATAAAATGACGCTGAGACTCGAGTCTTCTTTCCTCGTCGCAACAGCCACCTCTTTCTTTCTTTCCTTCGCTCTTATTCATCTCTTCGACAGAGAGACGTGAGTGGATCCGCGCGACTGGAGATTCATCGAGCAATTAGAGGCGAACGAAGCGCAAAGCGGAACTTAATTGTGCGCGGCGCTGGGACCCGTTAAACAGCCGGGCATGTTACCTGGAAACGGTTTGTCCTCTCCGATTATGGATAATCGGCCCTTCTACCACGCTGTCAGAATCGTAAAATTGTAAACCGGCATTTCGCGATGTTCACAACCGGAACATGAAATGGGGTGCAACTTTCGATTCGACCATCTGTTCGGTCGTTTCCAGAAAAGGAGGCATCCTTGAATTCAAATGCGCTCTCGAATTCAATTGATAGCGTAAATGATTGTTGGAAAATGTAAGGGAGAAAGTTTTATTAGGTTAAATTAAAATAAAAAAAGAGATATAATAAAATATAATAAGATCAATTGCTCTTCCTTTTCTGTTGAATATTTTACAAATGGTAAAAGACGATGGACCGATTTGCCCTCGATGAATGACAAGTAAAAACCATGTATTTTTTTGAGCTACTCAAACTGATTCTAATTTTTAAAAAATTTTAAAGCTTTTAAATTTTAATTTGTCAGCAAAGTATTAAAATCAGCATTTGAAACTGTTGAACATCTAGTACCGTGAATTATTATTGAGCTTTACGAACATATTAATTCGTGTTTTTCTGCTAGTAAAAGATGATAATGCTTTTATCCTTAATAATTCATGTTTTTTGCTAGATAGAAAAAAAATATTAATATCTAAAAACAAGCATTATTCAATGGGAACTGTTTAAATGATCTTGATTATAGCACTTCAAAGCATTGTTATCTTTCAAGGATTTCTCCCAAAGTATTATATTCTATTGTAGTATTTTACTACTGGAAATTGATTATAATTTACTACTGGAAGATTTAAACAAAATATTCTTTTAATGACGTACAGTCGGGAGCACTGAGGTTGCGACTCTTTTTGCCGATGAATTTAAGAACGCGCGATCTAATTCAGGATGTGAATCCCTGTCATGCGCTCATGCGCATAAATGATTATGATGTTGTCAAACTTGCGTATACAATATGTAACATAAATTTAAACAAATGGCATGTACCGCGCGCGAAATCTATAATAAATTTTACACTAATGAAATAATGTTAGTAGAGCATATTACGATGAATATTAAATTTTTTAACTGTCTCTCTCTCTTCTTTAACCCTCAACCCAGTGTGGCACACCCGAGTATTTTTACAAAAATGCTTGGCATTCATAAATCGTTCACTCCTTCTCTTTCGAATATTTTGAATATATTCAACTTCTCGATTTTTGCACCTATTTAGTCTTCTTTTTGACCTTCTGGCGTATCGATTAAAAAAAAATTATTTATAATTATTTATGCGCATGACAGGGATTCACATGAATGTTTGAATTAGATCGCGCGTTCGTAAATTCATCGGAAAAAAAGGGTTGCAACCTCAGTGCTCCCGACTGTACATACATTATATCTTGAAACATTACCAAAAACATAAAAATTTCACAATATATTATCTAGTATTATGTTTTATTATCTGTGTAATAAAATTTAAGCACAATTCACTTATTAGTTTAAAAAATATTTAAATTTTTATTTACTTTTGATTCTTATGTAAAATCGTTTTGCAGTGTTTATTTGCTTTGATGGGAAAGTATAATTACCAATTAAACCAAAATTTTTACATATACTAATAAAACTCTGATAAATATTCGTGAAAAAATTCATTTAGATCTACTTACTCGTGTAAAAATTATTTATTTGAACCTACAGCAAAATATAATAATTTTCGCTGCAAAAACCATTTCATTATAAATCAAATTTTTTATTGTGTTTTTCTTTGCAGCTAGTTTCAAGGCCAAAATTTGGGCATTCACAATCAAAATTTTTTATTATTAATTAGGAAAAAAAAGAGCAAACCTAGAAAAGCCTTCAGTTTTTAAATTTCGATAAATGTTAGCTCGTATTATATAGCCAAAACATCCTAATGTCCTAAACCAAGATCCGTTTTGATCGAATAAAGCCTTCTTATTAACAATAAAAATTACATAAAGGCTATACTCGTATAGCCTTTATGTAATTTTTATTGACAATTTGAGAGTACCACGTCTCGATGATTCCTTCTTATTAATTTGTATTACTTATTGTATCGGTCGATTTACATTTAATATTGTTTATTTTACTGTAGTTTATACTTTTATTAACATAATAAATATGTTAGAAGTAACAGATTCATATACTGATTTTAATACTTTCCCAACAAATTATAAAATTTCTTAAAAGTCAAAATCAGATTCAACAGCTGAAAAAAATACAGTTTTCACATGTTACTTCGGCAAAAATCGGCTCATTTTACTCATGGTCCTTTATATATATTAATATCTAAGACTCTAAAGGCATGTATCTAAATCTTTACAATCTTAAATAGAAAAAATTCCACGAGAAGAATAAGAGAGGGTGAACGTAAGCTAAGCGATCACGGCTATTAACGCTCACCTCGATCGATTGCGCGATTTCTCTGCGAAACGCCACGCGATGCTGGAAGCACGCGATAAATTAATTACGTCGACCCCGGGAAATTAATCGTCTCGAGAGCCGCGATAATTATTACGGCATGATGCGCCGGAGTTTTATTGTCGGATCGGCGATTCTCTCGCCGCCGCGCCGGTGCTGGCGGTCGCTCGATATCGATACCGTCGCAATCGCGCGACGATATAACGAATTACTCGGCGAGGACGCGTCGCGAGCGCGAGTCATGCAATTGATCAAGATATCATCGTGTCGTTGTTGCGCGTCCGACGCGACGCTCGAAACGGGAGACGTGATATATGAAGCACACAGGCCGATTGTCTGGCTTTACGGCGTGACGCAAGAGTGAAAGCCCGCTTATGGGACATGCGTGATTAATAACGCGCGTCCGCGTTTCGCGCGCGCGCGCGCGCGTATCGGATACATCGAGGCGAAGAAAACGCGCTCGATCGAGAGCCACCGGGACCGCGCCGCCGCATCGGCTCGCCGCGATATAGCTTTTAATAGCCGTAAATACGTTGCCCGCCGCGAGATATAAATTATTCCGCGATAGCTAATCATCGATGCGCGCGAGCAACGATTCAGCTAATTTAGCGATTATCCACGCCGCAACGGAGAGTGGTGATATTTCGCTCGCGCGCGCGTTCAATGCCGCCTCGCGGTCTTTCATTGTCTTCGATAGGACGGAAAGATCGTAGCGTGCCGTTTACGTGGAAACGTAATGGATGGGTGAACGATTAGCAGTGAATGATCACGAAATCTATTGTTTTTGCGATCGTAGAGAACAATACAATTATATCTTCGTAGGGTTTAAAATATAAAATATTGTCAATTTGTTTTAATTATTGTATCGTTATTAAATCGTTATTGAAGCCATTTAATCTTTCACGTGCACTACTTTTTTATTCGTATGCTATAAGAGATTGGTTTTGTGTATTGAAGAGTATGAAAGAAATTCGTACGGAACATTTCTCGAGGCACGCAGCGATTATTCGCAGTAAAATCTCTCGCCGCACCCGCGAGGCCGAGAAGCGATTAGGCGCGCACGGACGGCTCGATTGTGCGTTTCGCCGAAGAAAATATCTTCTTCTCCCTTTACGCTGCGCGTTTTCGTGTCATGGAATGTCAGTATTTATTTGGCGATGATTCACAGGCCAGTTCCTTCCCCTTGCCATTTCAGCAATGGATCGTTCGTTAACCCTTTCGTAGGTAGACGCTACAGCTAGTGTCTCGAAGTTTCGAATTCAAGAAAAGAATTGCCTCGTAGTTTTCGTACATGTTGAGTTTTTTACATTGTCAATTTAAATAGAGTGATTACTTAATTTAATTTAAGAGAATAATTTAAATATAGTAATAAAAATAATAAAAATAACGTTTTATTTATATATAATACATATTTGAAGTATTTCAATATATACACTATTTTTATAATATCTCATCTTATTTGCTCGGTTGATTTTCATCCTACTTGCGAATTTGTTTAAATATAGTAATTATACACAGTTGGAAAATTTAAATTTAACATATCGCATATCCGATCCATTCAAATTTTTGTGTTAATTTAACACAAGATGAATATTTTAGGAAGCAACGTATATATTATTATATAAAAAATTGACACAAAAAATATAAACACTTCAGTACATTTGGAAATAGATTGTGGAAACATATTTCTTCAATAAAATTAACATTTATATAATATGTTGATACGAACATTTTATTCATTTATCTTAGAATTTATGTATTAAATCATTGTTTTTACGTTATTTGTCTATTTACTTATAAATTGTACTTTTTTAATATTAAGAAATGTTGAATATCAATTTAACACAAAATATTCAAATAACATAATCACATTATATGCATATGTTAAATTACACTTGAATGTTCAAAATTTTAACAAGGATTAGTTCAACATAAATACAAAATGTTTTCTACTGTGTAAGATTGTAGACAGCGATTGCTGAAAGTTTACGATGTCACGCTAATCAGGAGTCTTGCTGACAATTAAAGATCTAATGAAGATTTATATATGTAGGGTTATCTCTGAAGTGCTACTGTGAATGAATTTTCACTCACAGTAGTGTTAATGCAAGAAAAAATATGAGTACAGATGTATGTACAATTTATCTATGATAGATACAACTATATTTCTCTTTCGCTCTTCTATGTACGTGTTACACATGCAATTCATATTAATTATGTTATAATCTTAATTTGATATCACCGAGAGGCTAGAAGAATTTATAAAAAACATTCCTTTTGATGATCAATGATCACTTCAACTTTCCTTTTCTGGTATATTGCAATTTGTGCCAGTGCCAATTTCATTGAATCGGTTGTAATTTGTTGCGAGATAAGGAGAAAACGATTTTACGAGGTAAATCACATCCTATGGTGTGAAGATGCTTCTTCGTTTCCCTCCCATCCTCCTTTCTGGTTTTCTCTCTGTCAGCGATTTTGTCGCCTGACTTTCCTCGCCGCAAACGTAAACATGCGTTAAGTAACGTGCTCCATGGAACATTACCCCTTTTTTTATTCAACCAGCCCATTAAGGGATCGCTAAGGTCTCATTAAGCTGCGGAACCACGGTCGACGCAAGACAGCGGCGCCGACGGCATTCTCGAAGTTCCTGTAAGAGTATCCGTGACGTCCACCTCCGCTTGGATATTCCGAGTTTAATGCGCGAGCTACGCTCCTATGTGCAGCGCGCACGAGAAGAATCGTTAAGCGGCACGCTCGAATGTTCAAAGCTCCTGATTCATTGACCGCAGCTACGTCGAGTTAAATTGTTAATTTCTTGACTTAATTTCTAGGAACTTACTGAGCCTCCTCGCGTAACTCTTCGTCAGGAATTTGTTAATTTCTTAACTTGATACTTAAATTAATCGCTGCAAATAAGAATCTAAGAGAAAAGTTTTAATGAAGCGTAATACGCGCGGACGATCCACTTGCGAAGTCTCGCGGTATCGATGTAATGAGAATATTATATATCTTTTTTTCTACATTTTCGCTCCTTTCACGTTTAAAGTATGCCATTAAATTTCCGCGCGAACGCCTGGCTACGCCTCGAAAGTGAAAGACGATGCTTCCGCTCTCGTTCCGTCATTTGAAAAAGTCGTCATTAATTTCCTGCGCTAGCTACCGTAACAACATTGACGAACGTGCTCCCGTCATTCAGTCTCACTAGCGAATTCATAGCTAAATTGAAGTATCCTCTTCATCCCAGTTTATCGTGTCGTGCTGTTAATGTCTTCAAGTTACTCTAAAGCTTCCGACTCTTAAAGACTCAAGTTTCCTTCTCGTGTTTCAAATTAACAAACATTTTCTCGGAAACACAAGCTCTCCCTCGAACCATCAGCTTTCCTATCGACCGCTCCAAGGAGGCTGATGAACCTTAGTGGGGTCGAAGCTTACGTGTTTGACATATCTCGTGGTTGCCCAAAGCATCGGCGGATTAACGGGAGAATCGTGTGCTCCACCTCACCTCAGGGAGGACCGCAGGACCGTGAAATGAATAGGAGGCGAAGGAGTCGGTGATGGCGCGAAGGAGGACGAAAAGGGGGGACGACGTGGCGCACGGTGGTGACGGGGTAGAGAGGGCACAGCGAGGAAGGGGACGGCCCGCGGACGGCTGGAAGCGAGGGGGGCCTCGACACGAGATAGGGGGGCAGGGGCGAGAGAGCGGGAGGAACACGCTCTCCCTCCGGTGCACACTCTCGTGGTGACTCCGACCGGCAAAGTGCTCGCGTTCGTGAAAGTCCACAGACGACTTTCAGGGTCGTCTGCTGCGCGCGTTCGTCGTCGTCGTCATCGTCGTCGTCGCTCCATCCCGAAGCCGGCTGGCGGCTTCTCGCCGAAGAGGAGCCTCCTCGAGAGGAGAGAAGACCGACGCTCTCTCGCACTCCTGCGAGTTTCGGCGAGGCGCGAGGACTCGCGAGGATCCGCCGAAGATCCGTCCTTCGCTGCTCTCCCAAAAAAGTACCAGAGACGAAGAAAGAAAGGGAGAGAAAGAGGGAGAGAGAGAGAGAGAGAGAGACAGAGACAGAGAGATCCCGGACGCGAGACATTTAAGGCTCGGTGACCGTGAGATTCGGAAGGTGTGTCCTTGCGCGAGGAATACAAAGGATTCGGCGAGGTACTCGTCGCGAAGACAACGGAGATTCAGACGCGTCATCATTCAGTCGCGATCATCGTCCATGTTCTTGTGTTTGTTTATTCCAAGGTGACGCTCTGATTTCAGTGGTCTAAAGAAACTCCAGTTTGATTTTTGCGAAGACCGTGGAGAACTGTATAAGTCGCTGCTGTTTGAGATGAAGAAATGGTTCAAGGCTGTGAAGAATCTGTGCGGTTAATCGGTTCAGTCGGTTCGATCGTTTTATTCATCAGGAGTAAATTTATCAGTGACATATTTTTGTGTCATTTCGAAGCTTAAACCAATGCGTATTTTGTATTAAAGCTTCGGTCCTCTTCGTTGAAAAGATCTGGATGTGAAATATTCGGTGGAAAAAAAAAAACGAATTTTAAGGTGGCATTTTACGTCTTCAACGAACGGTGCTTCCGATGTTGATTTCAGAAATTCTGGTGGACCTAGGTAGTTTCAGTGCTCGTGTACTGACGTCGGGTTACGAACACATACGCACGGTGGATGACGAAGGATCGGGGATCGATCGGCATCGACGGTAGCCGTTGGGCTGGTTCGATATACGCGAATAATAATAGGTTAGCGCTCGTACACTTAGCCGTGCGTCTCCCAGAGCGCCTACGTTTCTCTCTCAAGCCTGGATATATTGCGAGAAATTAACGATAACGTTCGTCGGTGAAGGAAAGCTGCGAATCTTTTCCGTAAAAGTACAATACATCGTGAAATTTTTTTTTAAGAGTTTTCAGTAGTATTAATGTTAATTGCTACTGATCTATATCGGAAATCACATCCATAGATATATACAATACATTCGTACAACTGTATTATTTGGACGAGATATAACCGTCTTCAAAATTCCGTTCCTCGCAAAGATGACATCCCGCCTACGCGGCCCTTCGGTGGTGAAGGATACGCCGAGAGCCGCCTCGTTCGCCAAGGATCATTTCCATCGAAACGAGCCGGAAATGCACTCTGGTCGGTCGTGCAAGAACGGCGGGCGCGGCAATCGTTATCATTTCGGCATGTCAAAGGTGCACGATAACAAGGTGGAGCGGAACGGGCGGGAATATAATAAGAACGCACAGACGGAAGAGAACAATGCCGACCTGTTGTACAAGAAGAGCAGAGAACACTTCGGTACCTGGGACATCAAGGACATCGTCCAAGACGACATGAGACAATCGAGGAAACAGGATCTCGAGGACACGCAAATGACAAATGGAAAATTCAAGAACGAGCCTGTGGGTACGAAGCTGGATAAATCGCACGATCGTCCGGAGTGTCGGGACGAAGGATACGTAGGATCCTTGCCGAGAGAGGCGAGTCGACAAAGAGGCGAGTCTGTCGAGAGAGAACTCAACGGCTCTCATAAATCGAGAGTAAAAGAGTCCTGGGAGGAGGAAGCGGAGTCGAAAAGTCGAGGGAGGACGTCCAAGATTAATAGGAGCAACGATAGCAACAACGATTCGATGCAACCCATCGACGAGAGGGACATATTGCTCAAGGAAATCGAAAACTTAGCCACCGATGGCAGTCAGTCGCCGGACCGTAGGATCCAGGCGATGATCGAGCGGTTGAAGTCGCGAGAGGAGAGCAAGCTGCGGTCCAGGAGGGAGCAGAGATCGGCGAGTCCTGAAAAGGAAGCACACGGCACGACGAAAAGCGACGGCAGGGGTGACCTAAGATCGCCAGTCATCGATCATCCGTTCGATAATTTATCTAACGATCGAAGTAGGAAACTG
The DNA here is from genome assembly GCA_003595255.1 of Solenopsis fugax. Lineage (NCBI taxonomy): Eukaryota > Metazoa > Arthropoda > Insecta > Hymenoptera > Formicidae > Solenopsis > Solenopsis fugax. The sequence continues at coordinate 43,940 of QKQZ01027931.1, forward strand.
AAAGATGATGGCGACGAGCCTCGCAGATCGAGCGAGCCCAAGCTGCGCGGAAAGTCCGATCGGGAAGAGGACGCGGGCAGGCGTGATCGATCTACCGATCGAAAGTCGAGAAGCACAGAGAGGCGGAACGAGGCTCGCGAACCTCGAAGAGACGACAGTTTCCGAAAAACGAGCGACGCTTACAATGCCGAGAGAAATTACCAGAGGAGATCGATAGAAGACGGAGAAAATCATCCTCGATCAAGAGACAATTCGTCAAAGAGGAGGAGTTACACGTATGAGGGCTCGCCGGAGGATTTCGACGTGCGGATACAGAGATACGATCGGGCTCTGCTCGAACCCAGAAGAGACCTGGACAGAAGTTCGCCCAGGCGAAGCTCGCCCAGACGAAGTTCGTCCAGGGAACCGAATCTGGTTAGGAAGGAATCTTTAAAGGAGTACGATCGAGAACCGGTAACCAAGAAGAATTCCTTTAAAGCCGAATCCAGGAGGGTGACCAGCAAGGATCGCGGTGAGCCTAATCTGCCAAGAAAATCATCATTTAAAGATAGGGATAATGACGTGTACAAGAGGCATGCTTCGAAAAATCAGCACGAGACCTCGATCAGATATTTCGGCAAGGATCAAGAGGACTTATCGTGCAAAGATTCCTTCAAAGATGTAAACGCAGATATAAATAGAAAGGGTTACTTCAAGGTACGAGACAGTGAATTCGATAGAACTTTTTTGAAAGATCAGAACGACAATGCGGAGAGGAAAGTCTCATCCATGGAGCATGCAGGTGGCGTCAGCAGGATTGTCCTGAAAAATGTCGATGACGAATCCAGCAGAAGCAACTCGTTTAAGAATGTAAACGAAGATTCCGGTAAAAAGAACTCGTTTAAAGAAAAAAACGCCGAGTTTGGTGAGATGTCGTACAAGGATCGCGAGAATAATTCGGAAAGGAGGAAAAACAGCTTCAAGGACGATGACAAGGAATTCAGACGAACGTCGTATCACGACTACGAAAATAATATCGATAGGAAAACCGCGAACGACCGTTATATCGAGTTCGGCAAGGTATCCTTTAAGACGCAAGACGACGAGTTACGCGTTTCGAGTCCTTTTAAGGAGGAGAACAACGAAGCAATAATCAGAACAAATTCCTTCAAGGAGCACGAAGCTTCTCCGAAGAGACGCGCGTCATTGCGAAGCCGAGATCGCGAAGTGTTCGAGAAGAAATCGGACAGACACTCGAGAGCGCTGTCGCCGCTGAAGAAAGGCGAAGCAGAGAGCGACGCGAAGGACTCGAAAAACTTCTGTGCCAAGTCCTGGTACGAGAACAACCGCATATTTTCCGCTAAATATCTGCGGGATCACAGTAAGCTGCAGAGCACTCCAGAAGGACAACTCAGCCTCGACGCCTCGCCCGAGCGAGGATTCTTGGTCCTGCAGGATACACGAGGCGGCACGGTTGAGACGAACGAGCCCGAGGAGAATCGCTTCGAGACGCGTGGGAGGATTGACTCGGGTGGCAGCGAGTCGCCGCGATTTTCCTCGACCCGCGATCGCAATGGTACCACGATCATCAGAATACGATCGTCGGAGGATTCCGGCAATGCGACAGAGAGGCGTCGTCGGCGTCGTCCCGCGCAGGAGGTGTGCGCGGTGAGGCGCAGAAAGTACGAGGACGACGACGAGGACAGCGACGAGGACGAGGAAGAGGATCGTTGGCGGAGGACACGAAGGGACGGCGGAATCCTGCCAGGGAGAGGCGGCGG
>QKQZ01027936.1:0-12904 GCA_003595255.1 Solenopsis fugax
CACCAGGATGTGTAAGTCAAAATTATACAAACTGTCCGTGGTAAGATTCTTGAATGTGATGTCAATACTGAAATGGAGTCGGTCAGAATCTGTGTGGACGGAGTTTATAACGTAATCACAGAATTTAGTTATTGCTACATTTTTGAGGTAAAATTTAAGCTCATTTGTATTATAGATAACTATTTTCTTAATATTTATTGGTTCACCCGGAGGAACATTAAATTCCGGAAACCCTCTGCAGATTTTATCCTTCACACTGTTGAGATTCTTTGTGACGCATTGATCATAATTAGGATCTTTGCGCTCACATACACGAATGTAGGAAGCTGTAAAAAAAAAACATTTAATTTATTTTCTTTAATCTGCAACTTTAAACTACTCAGCTAACATAATGACACTAATAATACGAGTAGTTACAATCTTAATCTAACATATAATAAGTTTGAATTTACTAACAATAACTGATATATTTTTAACTATAATAAAATATTATGTACACTATTCCATTTGTTCTTAATATTTTCTTGTAGTAAATTTTTATCCATTCAGAAAAGAGGTATGTAAACTCGTGTAAATTTATTGTTGTCTTTCCGCTATTCCTATGGATTAATTCACTTTGCTTATTTTGTGAGTGCCAGTCATCGCGGACAATGCGCTTTTGTCATTTAAATAACAGTAAAATAGTTAATTGTGTTGTAATTTTATTCAAAATAATTATAATTCATTATTCTAGAAAAAAGGCATGTAACATTTTAAGAAATGAAAGAAGAAAAAAGGCAAGAAAGGAGGACAAGAATGAATTTAAAATAAAGAATGGACCGTTTTTGGCCTATCAATGTAAACGTAAAAAATATAGTGAATCTTATAGATTTTGACCTGCTGAATATGATAGTGCTATTAGTTTTCATTAAAAATGTTGGAAACATCGTCCTTTTTCAGGTTAATATCCTATGTTTCATCCTCTCCGTGATGTATGATTTTCAATATCTCCTTAAAAAAAAAGGGAAAAGAATAGATTTTTTTGTCACTTGTTCGACACGCGTTAAATTTTGCCGAGTGATATTAAAGTTTTAAAATATAAATCGCTGATAAGTTAACTTTAATTTGCATTAAAAATAATAATTTGTGTATGTATACTTAGTTTATACAAAAATAAACAGATAAAACAATAATCATATTTATCAGGTAATTGAATATAACTTGATTGACTTCAAACATAAGAATCCCAATCAAATTTCAATGCTCGGCAAGCAGGCCAATTCAACGACACATCTAGACCAAACTTCTGTCTACGAAGTAAAGCCGAAATCTTTCTTAACCACTATCTTATCGTGAAGGAAAGAATAAAAGGGACCTTTAAAGCATCTCACTGTGTTTAAATTTGCCATTGCCAACTTCTAACTTTACTTCGTATACAGAATATTTAGTCTAGAAGTCTAGATATATGTATCATTAAGCCAGCTACTTGGTCTACTTGAATTTGTTTAACGACTGGATTAATTTAATCCAGTCTTAGTCTGTTGCGTCCTAAAATGGACGTTTTGTAAAAATCCAAAATAGTAACACTGTTTTTGAAACATTTTTAAGCTATCCAAGACTCTAATCAGGATGTTTTTAATATGTTTATAACGTCCAAAATGTACTTTTTAAATATGTTTCTAAAACGTTAGTGTGCAGTCTGGGTTGTTATGTGTACGTATTGCATATTTAAGGAAAAGTGACATAGTTAATTTGAAAGATAGGTTGTGTGTTTTGACAGAATTTACGTTGTAAAAAAAATATTGGAAACGAGCGAAAGAAAACTGTATTTACGGCATGTTATACTTTATAAGTTTTGGAATAATGTAATAATTATAAAAGACATTTAAGATATTTATCAGGATTGTGCACCAGTCATTCAAACTATTAAGAAATATTTTGCGAAATTTAGATGTTGTGATTTTCATACTGACTACTAACCGAGGTTTACCTTCTTCAGCCCAATTTATTACAAAATAATTCATAAATTTTAATAACAGATTACCGAAAGATTCAACATTGGCAGATCGACTACATTTTGGGATTTAAGAAAGATTCGATACATTTTGAACTTCATTATATGGGTGCGGTATATACTAACCGAAAAAAAAGACAAATTGTATTTCTATAGCTGCTTTTTGTTTGATCAATTAATGCCTATTTCTACTAACGCAAATTAACTTTGATCTCAATATAACTTACTCTTTATTTATCTTTAGTTCTAAGTATTAGAAATTTACATTGATAGAAATGGACATAAATCAAGAGTCCTGTTTGTATAATCATCTCTGACTTGCGATGAAAAATGGATAATAATGTTTAAATGCATTTGCAAATTAGTAGATGAGTGTTCGAAATGTATGTTCGATCATAATTATTCTTTTGATGAAATAATGTACTAAGAATAAGTATTATTCAAAATTTTTTCCTATAAATTACTGACATAGTAAAAATTTTTATCAATATGTTTATTCTTTAATACCTTACCATATCATTAAAATAATAAATTATTGATTAATATTGATTAAGACACTTATACATAAAAGATATTATCTATTTATGATATATTGTATATAACAGATTTGACAGCTCGATGTGTAACAATAAGTCGATAAGATCAATATATATTAATATATAAAATAATTTTTATATTGCTACTAATATTATCAGCATGCACAACATATTAATTAAATGAGTAAGAAAAATTTTACAAGAAATTTTATAGAAAAAAACTTTACAAGTGTACGCAAAATTATATTAATATTTTAATATTAATGTGTGGCACCTTCACTACGTAACAAATTTGAATATTGAACGCGTCAATATTGAACAATCCGATTGGACATCTTTAAATGCATGCATTTGAAAGGTATTGTAGTTTTAATATTTTGGTATTAGATTTTTCGTCTCTAATTGACTTCAGGAATTTGCCATTAACAAGTGGTGTTCTAAATTCTCTAAAATATCAAAAAAAGCAATTCATTAACAAAAACAATTATCGTTTATGTTAACAGAATTGATATCCTCTCCCTCGAAAAATATCCTAGCTACGTCCATGTATGTACTTATATAGAACTATAATTATACGTAATAAGAAAAATATCAATTGCTTCACGAATCTTACAACTCAGCTAATATATATTTTATTGCTCAAATTATTCCTTATTTTATCTTATCGCTTGTATGTTGTATTAGTTATAAATTAAAATACATAGAATAAAAATTTTCTATTGCGAAATATGCATCTTAATTATTAAATTCTTATAAATTAATTATAATGATGGAAGATTAATTATGTAATATTTTGTTATTATTATTTAATTTCCAGTGAGCATGAATGAGCAAATTTCTTTAAGATGATTTGTTAAAGATCTCATAAAATTTCAATAAAATCAAAAAATTTCTTTGTAAATTGCTTTTTTAAACAATTTTTAATAATATCTACTTACAGATCTAGATCATATTCAGAATTCTTTCATTTAAAGAAAAACGTCTTTTTTTTCTCTAAAATCGATGTAAATAACTTATTGTTATTACGTTAATTTCAAGATTATATTGTCGGACATTTAGAGACATTAATTTTTGAAACTTTATTTTTGACAACATGCTTGTATTATTATTTATATAAGAAATACGACTGAATCATCATTTTACTTGAAGATTTCACATTCTAAACAATTTAATTAAAAAATATAAAATATATTGTAACAAAGTATTCGTATAAAAAAAATAGTTTATCGTATATCGTTGCAATAAATATACGTCAAATCTGTTTTAATTTATTCTTAGTTATTTTTACTCTTAACATTTATTGAAACATATAATTACATACCGCGATAAAAACTGGTTATAAAGTAACACTCGTTGATATAATTGAAACAAGGTAACAAGATAACAAGATGGTTATTTAATTGTCATCATTTTTATATCAAAATGAATGTCTTTGATCATATTTTTACATCAAAATGACGACAAGTAACGTTAGCTTGCTACTTGGAAAGTATTTCTTTTTGCCTTAGAGAAATATTAATGTTATACTTATTATTAATAAATTATAATACAAAATAATGTAAAAGTTAAAAAACATTATGTTAAATGGAACGTCAAATCTCAAACAATTTAATGTCACATGCATTTTTTTATTACACTATAGGACACACATAAATTAATAATTATGAATTATATAGTATAATATATATATATATATAATAAATAAATAACTTATATTCATAAATTACAATTTTCATTTCTTCATATTATCCATATCATAATATATTTTGTTTTCCTAAGTACAAATACGAAAAATGATTTTGCTGAGATATTTTAATTAGATCTCTATTTTGCTCGACTCGACCTTGCTTGTCACTGTTCAAATTTTATTGTTAAAAAATATTTCGAGTTTAAAAGTAATTATTAATTTCATTATATCTTTAAGATGTTTTTAAGTCGTTTTGTGTCTCGAGTTTGGACATGCGTGTTGACTAGGTAGCTATAGATCTTAACACTACTTAGCACTACTGAACACTACTGCACTACAGTAGTAGTATAGTGTAGTAGTGTGTAGTGCAGTAGTGTAGTGGTGCAGTAGTGCCGTAGTGCTTCAAAATACTACTAGTAGTGATCAGTAGTATTTTTCTACAAGGGAATGAAGTTCATTTTTTCATTAGGTATTTGCTGAGTTATGAAACTCGAAAATTACAGTGTTTTGACATGAAATACCGTAATTTTCGAGTTTCAAAACTAGAATATCTTATAAAACATTCAGTTTTCGATAATCTTATATGAATACTTTTATGCACAGAATAAAGAGCTGAATCAATTAATATAAAGATGACACATTGTGCTTTGATATTTTGACGACGCTATCCAAGATCAAAACAATGGCACATTCTTCAATCCCCTTCCAAGCTATACAATTTTTTTTAAAACATTTTATCATATCTTGCATATTTTCCGAAATATCTGTCTGGGGAAATTAAAATAAAACACCTCATAATTATCAATAATTTCACATCTGTAATTGTTATTAATTTTATATTTATAATTATCAGTAATTTTACACTTGTAATTATATAGTAACATTAATCATAAAGAATAAGTTAATTCCAAAAATAATGCAGGAAAGACGGTAATTATGGAATATATCTGGGGTGGTGGAATATCATAATATCTCGTATAATTCGCGCGTTAAATTCTAAAAGCAACTGTTAAAGTTACAATCTATTTAGACATTGTCGGATGAATACTAGTCATTAGTGTCCGCTGTATTTTTATAAAAGCTGAATTTTAGTTTTGCATGTAGCAGAAATTTTTATAGATGTCTACTCTCTACGTAGTTTTGAGAAATATGTTACATATTAATTATTTAACTTTAGTCCAACTTAAAGACCTTGAATGTGAATTTCATATAATATTATTGAATTTAATGTGTTTCGTAATGTGTGTATGAATTTGGCAAATAAAATTATGTTATATGTGCGCTGTTGTTGTGGAATATAATCCTCCGTCATGTGCATCTCTCTTGTGATTTTGCAGTTACGTAACGAGTAAAAGTAACGCAGAAAGTAACGTTTTATTTACGAGGAAAGTTATAAGTTAGTATTTTTCAATGAGTAAATACATAATGATAACGAGTTGATTGCCAAAAGTAACTATTGCAACTCTGGTTTTATCATTACTGAAAAATTGTAACATTATTACCAAATTATCGAAAAGTATTATAAAACAGTAACGAATAATAGCGTTACTTACTGTAATTTGTTATTTCCCTGTCTACATCTAGCTAAACTAGATATTACAATAAAATAATTTTTTGTGTACGTATGTTACAATGCAAATAAATATGTGATAAATATTCTCATTTACTCACGTATTTCCTGCAGTGCAGCATGCGCAATTACGAACGCAAAAATAAAAAGTGCAGCAAACATCTTCCAAACGAAAGAATCTTTCCTTGTGTAATAGGATTTTCTAAAATATTCTCAAGAAAACGATGCTGACGAATGTACAAACGTGAAATAAGAGCAACGCAAGCTGCTCGGACTTCTATTTATTCTACTTAGCCCCTCTATTTTATATTGTCCCCTCAGACTTGACTTTTGATCCAATGGCGTACTTAAAAGAAAACTTCACATAGAATGAATTACTGCTACATTCTACATTCTATTCACTCCAAGTGAAAAATGATATAAAGTCGATAATCGATTCGACGTCATCAAATAATGTCATCATCACATATAACATTTCGATGTAGATTCGATAGATCACTTCTCACCACATTGTTTTGCTAGTTGTTGGGTAATAAATAGAGAGAGAGAGAGAGAGAGAGTAATAGCTCAAAAAAAGTTTGACGTCGAATCAATTATCGACTTCATTATTATTTCTCACTTGGATTGAGTAGAATGTAGAATGTAGCAGTAATTCATTCTATGTGAAGTTCTTTTATGTACGGTATTGGATCAAAAGTCAAGCCTGAAGGGATAATATAAATTAGAGGGGCTAACAATAAGAATACATAGAATACATAGAATACGTAGAATACATAGAAGTTCGAAGAAAAGGATAGCTAATCTTGACATTGGATATTATTAAATTGATTTATTAAAGCCAAATTAATTAAATATTTAAAATGTATTTTCGCATTTGTTACAATTACATACATGATTTCGAAACATTTGATTATTATTACTGATCTGCGATTATAGTAGTACTATCGTAGTATTATCGTATGTTTAACATATTTTAGATAGGAGATGTGAAACTTACAGTAACAAAATATTCAAAATATTACAAGAAAAAAGAATAGTAAAACTAATACTACACAAAATTGTGACTAAATTTTTTACTACATTAGTAGTTTTATATTGTATTTTGTAGTAGTCACATTAACAAGAATTTCAGATAAATATCGATATCGAACAAAAGTATAAAAATATAAAGCACCGCTCAAAAGTTTTAATAAATACGATTATTTATGTAAAAAAATAAATTGCTTGTCAAATGTATCTATTCTATTATGTATTGTTTATATTTGAATCAAAGAAATGCTGTGGTATTTTAATATAATATTTTTATATGTTTTTATATAGTTTTTCGGAATAAATATGTATTGAATTCTCTATCATTTAATCTGTTCTTCAAAAGGCCTATTTATTTACCTTTATTGTTATTCACTTACACGAGCTTGCCATTGTCACATTATTTTTTATATTTTTTCTTTGTGAAAAACAAATGAAAAATAAGGAAATTTAAAAATAGACATTGATGATGAAATATATTACAAGGTTAAGAACTATGAGGAAATGACGCATTCTATCTACATATAATTGTGTAACGAAAAGAGTGGGAGACGCAATTAAATTGAATCTATAAAGACAAGTGATAGCGTGCTGATGATCAAATTATTACGTTGATGATTGTGCTAAAATTAATTCAATGTGATAACTAAAGATATTATTTATAAAGTTTTTTTTCTTTTTTAAATTTACAGAAAATATTATTTGAGTTTATAAATATTTAATGTAAAAACAATTTTTCTGCTTTCTCTATTTATTCTACAAATTTTATCATTTATTGAATCTTTTAAGGTACTGTAGCTTTAAACGTTAACAACTGCCCAGACAACACCATGTCCAAAATCGGATCAGAAATTTCTTCGGCATGGTCAAGATTAAAATGTCGAAATTTTAATCTTGACCATGCCGAAGAAATTTATCACTTTGACAACTCACTATTGCTTCTGCACTAATGAGATTTACATTGTACTTAGATTTGCGTTTTTTGTCAAAACCATGGTTCATTTAAATATTGTAAGACGCTGATGAAGACTCTGTGTAATTGAAACGTTTTTATTAAGATTTTTGCTCGAATAAATGAATATTTTAACTATATAACATCTAGCAATTTATTACTTGCTCGTATAAAATCGTTAAATTGTATTCTTATTAAATTCTTTAGTTATCTGAATAGGGAAAATTATTGAGATGCTTGTAGGAATCAAAATTATTAAATTGACAAGCAATTTAATTTGTGAGACATATTACATTTCTGTTTCCTAACAACTGCGTTTTAACTCTTTGCGTCACTTTTTTTTCTAGTAAATATAATTTTATGAAATTTGTTATCCGGGGGTTTTTGCGATCGCTGATTAAGAATGCGATGTCAAAAATTCAAAATTAAAAATGGCGGATATAACATGGCGTGCAAAATTATCAAAATTCACTGAGTTCGCTTAAAATTTGCTATATAGAGGTTTTCGAGGTTACTGATTAGGAATCCGATGTCAAAAGTACAAAATTCAAACTGGCGTATCCAATATGGCGGACGAAATTTTTAAAATCAATCGAATTCGCTTAAAAATGGCTACGGAGGATTTTTGGTGTCGAAAGTTACGAATCTGGAACCAAATATATGAAATTCAAAAAGGAGGAGCTAGCTTAGATATGTCTAAAAAAACTGTTTGTAAATGTATTTTTTCTGACATATTGCTGAAATGTAATCCCTATTGTTTTCTTCAGACAATAAATATAAATCTGTATTCAAAATTATAAAATTGATTTATCAATATATTGAATTCAATTGATTTTGAAAATTCTGTCCGCCATATTGGATCCGCCATTTTTAATTTTGTACTTTTGACATCGAATTCGTAATCAGTAACCTCGAAAATCCCTATGTAGCACATTTTAAGTGAATCTAGTTGATTTTGATAATTTTGTCCGCCATATTGTAATCCGTCAATTTTTATTTTAAATTTTTGACATCGGATTCGTAATCAGCGACCTCAAAAATTCCCAGATAGTGATTTTAAGGTATAGGTTATAGGGCAACATTTTACATAAACAAATTTAATCTGTAAAACGGCATTTTTCGGTATATATTTATTAACAACAAATTATTTATTTACAATATCATCATAAAACTTATTTTATGAGTTAGAGGAAACCTTTAGTAATTCATCAATACCAAATATGTTAAAGAATACGTGAAACAATTAATTTATTGATAAAATAACTTTAGATGGTAAGTGTAGCTCCAGGGCTACATTGTGACGCAAAGGGTTAAAGTCCAGCAAACATGCGACACGTAATTCGGAGAATTTAAATGTATATAAAATTACCTAGAAAATTATTATTGAGTATTAAGATCCGCTTTCAACCGGTTAGCCGTTTTTCTCAATTTTTTTATTTAGTGCTACTTTTCAAACTTTAAATGCACGGGAAGAACAATTTTACTGTAATATCTAAAAATTTTAATAATAGATAAAACTCTTGGAAAGATAAATAAAAAACAAACATATAAGCGGCAAGTACGAGTCAGGCGCGGTTAACAGTGCGCAAAGTAGTAATACAAAGTTAAATAATGTTACATAAATTTTTTGTACGTTTCGGCTCATTCTTCGAGTCATCTTCATCAAACACAAAAGCAAAAACAGATGATGTTGAGGCGAAGAGATCGGCTGTTTTTGCTTTTGTATTTGCTGAAGATGGCTCGAAGAATGAGTCGAAACGTACAATAAATTTATGTAACATTATTTAACTTTGTATTACTACTTTGCGCACTATTAACCGCGCCTGATTCGTACTCACCGCATATACGTATTGTTTTTTATCTAAAAAGTTAGCTAGATACAGATTTAGCTAGATACAAATCAAAGAATAATTTTATGGGGTGTTAAAATTATTATGTAAGTACATTCAAGCATGATGATATTGTTATATAAAGTTTTGATATTACAACAACGAATTTAAACTTTCAACATAAATTTTTTAATGGTTCAATATATTTATTTCCAGATCTGTATTTCAGCAAAATTGTTCTTTTTGTTAGGGTTTCTCTTAAAACTACGTTTTCAAAGCCGGTGATCAAGATATCTCAGAAATCTCTGTAAAGATCAATTTGAAATTTTACATTCTTCTTTTAGACATGTATATCTAGTCTCTAACCGAAGAAATTTTTTTAAATGAGTACTTTTTTCATGGACGAAAAATGTCCGTTTTTTCTGCGAAAATTTAAAATTTAACTTTGAACAGATGCTATTTTGTCCCCATTCAATTTTTCGGAAAATTAAATATAATATTAAATAAGATATAACACTAAATTAACTTATATATTTATTAACTAAAACTTTTTGAATTTTCGATTTTGGATAATTTGATTCCGAACAATATTGATCCCTGCAAATACTTTTGTAAAAAGGCTTCCCGGACATCGGCTACAACTTTATTTTATTAATCAATATTTTTCAAAAAATTACGAAGTCTTTGTTAAACATTAATCATATAAATAAAAATACTTTTATATAAAAGTATGCATACCTTTTTCCAAAAAATATTCATAAAAATTCATATTTTTTGGTCCTATTAGTTAGGCATAATCCCTTAAACTAAAATAAATTTCAAAGCGTTGATTCTCAGAATTTGTAACAAAATTTATTTTAGTTCGATGGCAACACATAAGAAGCGATCTTGCAAAATTTAATCTTAAAGTGTCAGAAAATTTAGGCTTATTCAGAAAACAGTTTCTCGTAATTGGAACAGCTGATGCCGTTAGAAATTGACAGGACTAATTGGGAAATACTTTCTTCTATTACTGGTTTAATAGCGACAACAACATCTTGTTTATTGCCGTCTACGACATTTCTAATAGCTTGATGCAATTGTACTAATTCCTCTGCAGTTTCAAGAAACGTATATTCAAAATCTAAGACATAGATATTCGATTTTACTTTCGCAGCGTATATCTCTTTTTTATTGTTCTTAGTTACCACTTTTGCATCTATGTCTATTTTCGCTGACACGTTAATTGTAAGAAAACACATATTTTAGCATTATTAATAAAGTAAAATGAATTGAGCTTAGGCTACGTTATATTATATTTCTATTTTATTTTAATATAAGATTAATATAATAACATTTTACATACACACAATGTTAACTGGTCCCTCATGAGCAAGCGGCACCAGGATGTGTAAGTCAAAATTATACAAACTGTCCGTGGTAAGATTCTTGAATGTGATGTCTATACTGAAATGAAGTCGATCAGAATCTGTGTGGACGGAGTTTATAACGTAATCACAAAATTTAGTTATTGCTACATTTTTGAGGTAAAGTTTAAGCTCATTTGTATTATAGATAACTATTTTCTTAATATTTATTGGTTCACCCGGAGGAACATTAAATTCCGGGAACCCTCTGCAGACTTTATCCTTCACACTGTTGAGATTCTTTGTGACGCATTGATCATAGTTAGGACTTTACGCTCACATACACGAATGTAGGAAGCTGTAAAAAAAACATTTAATTTATTTTCTTTAATCTGCAACTTTAAACTACTCATCTAACATAATGACACTAATAATAGTTACAATCTTAAATAACTAATAATAGTTACAATCTTAAACTAATACATAATAAGTTTGAATTTACTAACAATAACTGATATATTTTTAACTATAATAAAATATTATGTACACTATTCCATTTGTTCTTAATATCTTCTTATAGTAAATTTTTATCCATTCTGAAAAGAGGTATGTAAACTCGTGTAAGTTTATTGTTGTCTTTCCGCTATTTCGATGGATTAATTCACTTCGCTTATTTTGTGAGTGCCAGTCATCGTAGACAATGCACTTTTGTCATTTAAATTACAATAAAAGAGTTAATTGTGTTGTAATTTTATTCAAAATAATTGTAATTCATTATTCTAAAAAAAGGCATGTAACATTTTAAAAAATGAAAAAAGAGAAAAGGCAAGAAAGGTGAACAAGAATGAATTTAAAATAAAAAAATGTACGGTAATGAAAATAGAAGAGTGATTGAAAATTTGCAAAAGTATAAAAGATTTTCTTAACTCTTATACATAATACATGAGTTTAGATCTGTATGAAAGAACAATGTTAAAAAAGGCTGTGTTTGGCCTATGAACGTAAAGAATATAGTGAATCGTATAGACTTTGACCTGCTGAATGCGATGGTGCTATTAGTTTTCATTAAAAATGTTGGAAACATCGCCTTTTTTCAGGTTAAAATCTTTTTTTTCATCCTCCCTGTGAAGTGTGATTTTCAATACCTCCTTAAAAAAAAAGGAAAAAGAAATAGATTTTTTTGACACTCGTTCGACACGCAAATAAAAATTGGTTATAAAGTAACACTCGTTGATATAATTGAAACAAGATAACAAACTGACGTTATTTGTCATCACTTTTATATCAAAATGAATGTCTTTGATCATATTTTTACATCAAAATAACGACAAGTAACATTAGCTTGCTACCTGGGAAGTATTTCTTTTTTCCTCAGAGAAAAATTAATATTATACTTATTATTTATAAATTACAAAAGAATGTAAAAGTTAAAAAACATTATGATAAATGGAACGTCAAATCTCAACCAATTTAATGTAACATGGTTTTTAATTACACTCATAAGTAGAAGTAGGATAAGGAGACCGAACTTCATGCTCAGAGAGTAGCAAAAGTGGACCCGAATTCTGTCGTAAAAACAAGTTCGGTATTTGGTCATTCGCATGAAACGTTAATTCAACCATTTCTATTGGTTCTGTATTTCTATTGGTTCTTTATGAACATAAAGAACCAATAGAAATACAGAACCAATAGAAATGGTAGAATTAACGTTTCATGCGACGCGAGTGACCAAATACAGAACTTGTTTTTACGACGGAATTCGGGTCCACTTTTTCACCCAAAGTTCCGTCTCCTTATCCTCCCACAAAACATTATGATATACATAGTATATACATTNAGAACTTGTTTTTACGACGGAATTCGGGTCCACTTTTTCACCCAAAGTTCCGTCTCCTTATCCTCCCACAAAACATTATGATATACATAGTATATACATTGTATATACGTCCTTGTATATTACAT
>QKQZ01027962.1:0-13424 GCA_003595255.1 Solenopsis fugax
GCGAAAATTAATATAACGCTCGCTAAATTGTTTGCAGTCCCGCCGGAAATTTCGCGCTCCCCTTAGTGCCTGGCCCGGTACCACGCGTACTCTCGCGTTCCGCCTCGGCGAGAGAACGAAGTGGCGTGGCAGAAAATCTGCCACGTCACAATATATTTTATTACAATCTATAAATACATAAAAGTGCATATTTTATTTTTACAACATTAAAATATTACACAACTTTTGAGAAAAAAAATCGAGGTCTTCTAGCACAATAACAAAATAATTGATGTGTTGTCTATTTCTCATCTTAAATTATCCCTCTCTGTTTAAAATAATACTCTTGTTCTTTTGCCGATCGTTTGTAAAATTCATCTCTTGGATCTACTTTAGGCAACACTGAACACTGTAAAAGAATCAAATTAAGAAATTTTTATATGTATTATTTTTATTAAATGCAGAATATAATGATATATAAAAACGGCAAATATGAGTCAGGCGCGGTAAACGGTGCGCAAAGGAAATCTCCAAATAATTGTGATAATCACATGGATTTCATAAATGAATTTAATAACAGAAATCGAACATTTCGGCTCTAATTTTGAGCCATCTTCAGCGCAGATACATCAAAAAACCGTTAGAGTTGACAAATTAATATCCGCTGGTAATAACCGTTTACCGCGCCCGATTCGCATTTGCCGCTTTTATATATCATTATATTTACAATTTCACGAGTCTCATTTCTTATATTTAAATGCATAATGTTCAGCAACAAATGGAAAAAAAGCTATATTAAATTCTAGATGATAAAATAAAACGAAAATCAAGAATAATAAAATTGCAATTAAGCTTCATTTTTTAGTTATAAATATTTATGTGCTTTAGGAATTTTTTAAGTGAATATTTCAATATTCAGAAGTACAAATAAAAAATAACAAAAATTTCAGTAGAAGCTTTGTTTTTTAATTATAATGTCGAAATATATTAATGTGTAGATATTATTTACATGACTATTTAAATATTTATAATTATAAAACGAAGTCTTATGTCCATTTCTATCAATGTAGATTATTAACTTATTATTCTTTATCTTTTTTCAATTCTTATAATACAACTAGAGAAAGATAAAGAATAAGTTAAACTGAGATCAAAGTTAATCTGTGTTAGAAATAGGCATTAAAGATGTATTACATTTTCTAAAAAATGTGTTAATATTTATACATTAAATGTATTATACATATAATATCAAAATTGTGTTTATAACTTCTATTAAGACGGTAGTATTCGTGTGAAACATGCGGTGAAACATTTGTGTTATTCTATTTTCATTAACAATGAATTTTTATAGTTTATTTTGTTATTTTTTATTGTAAAATACTATTATTACAACTTAAGAGTGTTTTAGCTATACAATACGAGCTTAAAAATTATCGAAATTTAAACTGAAGGTTTTTTAGGTGTATTCTTTTGTTTCCGAGGAAACGTGTGTATTGTTTGAAAGTCAAACCAGTGCATTACTGGTTTAAAACAATACACACGTTTCCTCGGAGATGATGTCTGTCAGTCGTAGATCTGACTACTCTCAGCAGTCACTTCACAAATTACAAATAAGACTCGTGAATGACTGACAGAGACGGAGATACTTTGGCCGCCTACTAGACTTTGTTAAGACTTCGGCGTATGACAAAAATGAACAGGTTTCTTGGCGAATTCTACATGAAAATGTATAACACATGCAAGTACAACACATCGTCTTACTGTAAACCGGTATATTTCTGCGTTTCAAACGAGCGACAATTAATCTAATTTACTAATTATTCATGCGTAACTCACTGAAGATGACCGCATTTACGGTCAAAACGTTTAAACACTTGTAATGTTTTGTTTAGAATATTAAATGATTTCGTGTTGAAACACTGTTTATATTAGCACGATGATCCGGCTTGCTCCTATAGCCCTTTACTGTTATTATTTTGATTTAAATCTGAGGAGCTATACTTAATATTTTATTGTAATTTTTAAAATATAACTTTTGATTGGCTGATTGAATCAACTTCGAATTTCTTTTATATAATCTTTGAATATACAGGGTGTCCCATTTAAAAAAAACGCACCTCGATAATTCTTCAATGAAGCATTTTCAGCAAAAATGTTTCAGACAAAAGTTGTATGGTTTCGAGAGGAACATAAGATGGTGTCATTAATTTGACTTTGAATAGTTGCTTGAAGGTCACGTGAAGGTCACGTTAAATTTTTTAAACGGAATTGCCTACATTTTATTGCATATTCTTGTAGCTTATCTCGAGGCCTTTCCAAAACACTATAATTACATGTTTTTTCGTTAAGTATTTTTCGAGTTACAATACTTGAAATTTACAGTACCGCCGGCATTAGCATCACTCAAGGTGTACCACATGGAGATTGCCCGGTCGAATTTACACCTCTTTTATGTTCGAAGAAAGATCGGAGGATGATCCAACCAGTCAAGGTAAAATCGGTCGATGATTCAGTTAGTCAAGGCAAGATTGATCGATGATCCAACCAGTCAAGGTAAGATCGAAAAAGATCCGGCCATTGCGATAAAAAATTCTCAAAATCTTGCCTTAACTGGCAGGATCTTTTCCGATCTTGCCTTGACTGATTGGATCACCGATCAATCTTGTCTTGACTGACTGGATTACCGACCGATCTTACCTTGACTGGTTGGATCACCGATCAATCTTGTCTTGACTGACTGGATCACCGACCGATCTTACCTTGATTGGTTGGATCATCCTCCGATCTTTCTTCGAACACAAAAAAGGTGTAAATTCGACCGGGCAACCTCCACGTAGTATACTTGAGTGATGCTTATGCCAGCGGTACTGTAACTTTCAAATCTTGTAACTCGAAAGATACTTAACAAAAAAACATGTAATTATAGTGTTTTGGAAAGGCCTCGAGATAAGCTACAAGAATGCAATAAAAAGTAGGCAGTTCCATTTAAAAAATTGAAGGTGATTTTCACGTGACCTTCAAGCAACTATTCAAGGTCAAATTAATGACACCATCTTATGTTCCCCTTGAAACCATACAACTNCCTTTTGTCTGAAATTTTTGCTGAAAATGCTTCATTAAAGAATTATCGAGGTGCGTTTTTAAAAATGGGACACCCTGTATGTAAGAACAATCTGTAAAATTTTTATAAAATTCGTAATATTTCAAAAATAATTCAGATGTAAAAAAAATTCAGATTTTTGTTATTATTTCTTAATTACATTTCAATTAAAGCACATTTCTCATTGAAATAATTTTTGATGCACATAAAAAATTGCCGTTTTTTTATATTACTTATTTACCGTTGTTTTACTTACAAATACAATATAGGATAATCTTTTTGCATTATTTTGAAAGTATTACATCCTTAAACACAATTATATTATTCTTGATTTTCTTGTTTTATCATTTAGAATCTCTTCTTAAATTTTCTCTCCTCTGTTACCGAATATTTTATATATACAGGGTGAAATAACTATTATCATCTTAAATATCTTTGAAACTGAGTATAAAAAAACTTATTTAATAGAAATTATATGATACAGAAGCAGTCATCACAAATAGTGGTAACGTTTCTTATTTTAGATAAAATAGTTTCCGAAAATCTGAAAATTATCCCGATTTTTTAAAATAGAATTTTATGATTTGTTTACATAATGTGATTCTTGTAATTATATCTCTATTATTTCTATATGAAACAGAATCAAAATAAAATTATTTAAAAAATTAATAATTCATAAGATATTTTACATCTAATTCTAAATTATTTTGATATAAAATATTAAATATCTCGTAAACTATTTTTTTTATAATTATATACTATATACCTTACTTGACTACCTTTGACGGCTTTTATCACGGTCGTGACTTTGCTATAGTCAGTTACTACGTTTACATGTTATCATTAATCAGGTTTAATAACATCGGTGGTTATAAAACTGACCAACCACAAGTATTCCTTTGAAGAACGGAATGACTGTAATTAGCCAGTTTCATAACTATGGATGTTACTAAACTTGATGGTGACGTGTAAACATTGTAAGTGATTGTCGGCCAACATAAACGTGATTTCACTTGTCCAGTTTTATTCACCTTTCAAATCCAATCGCATGGATTTCAATTGTTTATTTCAATTGTCTCGTTTTTTTTTATTAATATAAATCTTTTTTATTAATAAAAAATTGATATTATATCATTTAGGGTGCGTTCTAATATGCACTGTCAGTACTGAAAATCTATAGTTCATGTTACATATATTACAGATTTTCAATACTGACAATGAATTTCGGAATGCAGCTCTAATATAAGACTTCTGAGTAATTGCAGCTATATTGAAATCATGACATCATAAGTGAGAAATCACATATAAAAATTATGTGAAGTGAAGCCTATTCAGGTAGGAAAATATTCAGACAGCTAGTGAAAAATATGCTTTCACATATAAAATTCAAAGGTAACTTTCCTTGCGGGCCTTTTTTACGAATTTGGTGAATATGAGACGAGTTACATTTTCGCAATAAAACACTTAATAACAAAATGACATGCGATAAAATTTCATCGTCAACATCCCAGATAGCCAAATAATTGCAAGTTGTAACTTCAAGTTGGTAACTTGCCACAAATATTTTCATAGTTGTCAGCAAAGCAACAGAAGGGGATATCCTCTTATCTAGTACGTTCTTGCTAACAACAGTTTCTAAAATATAATACCGGCATGTTCCCAACAATCTATCGGCATTATACTTATCACAAGTTATAAATGGGAATTGTTGCTCATATGTTGCTGTCATGTTGCTCACATATTGCTATAAACAGTTTTCAAAATATAATAATGGCAAGTTCTAAACAATTTATTGGCAATATATTTATCACAGATTGACTTTAATAATTGATCTACATTTGCTCGACAATAAAACTCAGAATATTGATACTGAATTGACTAAAATATTTTTGTAGCATTAAATAAAAAGCAACGTAATAGCAATTAACAAGCAATTTAATCTGTGCACTGATTTGTTTTAGATTGAGTTATCACGTTTTGCTATCTGGGATGTCACGTTTCACGTCTATTAGTTATAATTTTTTCTGGTACTACATCGCCACCGTCAACGCGAGGTTCTCGACTGATTACTTAGAAGCCTTAAGAGTTAGGAATTCCGCTACAGGAGCCTTAATGATCATTTTATTTTAAATAATTTTGCAAAAAATGCTGACGATAGACGGTAATACTCGTGTGAAACATACAGCCATTAAAATGTTAATATTTTTATACACAAGACAATAAGATGAATCAATTGATGTAAAGAAAACATATTGTTTTAAAAAAAATTATACAACTTACAATATACAATTACATGTCTCTTTTGAAATTACGTATTTTCTTTACACCAATTGATTCATCTCATTATGTATGCATAAAAGTATTAAAGTACAGTTATCAAAAAAATTAATGGTTTAACAAATATTTAATATTTTATACTAAAATATACTAGAATTAATTATAAAATATATCGTGACCTATTAATCTTTTGATAATACTACATTAATACTTTTATATTAAAATAATTAGAAAAATCATATTATGAAAAAAAATTATATAATTCTAGTTAAATAAGTTTAATTTAAGTTAGTTAGTAAAATGATATTTAAAATTAAATAACAATAAAATTAACAATAACAAAAAGTTAAATAATTACCCCTGACTCCTTTCGCAATTCTAATGTTTTTGCCATTGCTTCGTTTAACTTCTTCTCTCTGTCTCCATGTGCAGGATGTGTCGATATCCATGGTAATTCTGGAGGCAATGTATGCATTTCCGTAAGTGTTCTCATTGTAGCCCAAAATACAACAGCTTCACGAATATCGATACAAGCCTGTGAAAAAAATAGCTGTGTATATTCATTCGTAACTAACAGTTAATTTTCGCATAAGTGCATAAACAGTAATACAAATACAATATAAATACGAACTATAATATTAGACAGTATTATGCTGTTATATAAAACATACTTTTGCAGCCAGTTGAAGTCCTATTTCATCAGCTTCATTCTCCAAAACTCTACTGAATGGAAGATTGTATATAATATTTACAATTCGTTCTCCTATTATGTGAATTATAGCAGCTGATAAATCAGGAAATAATGCCCAAACTAATAATATAGGTATTGCTACTAAAAAGTCCCACAGTAATTGACCCGACAGTGCTTCAAGCTGTTCATAAAAAGTCACCAATTATTTCTTTTTTTATAAGAATAACTAACATTTTCATGTTATTACTTACTGAATGTAATAGTAGTGAATGAGCCATTTCATGCGCTAAAACAATACCTAATTGGTCATCATTTTCGATAATTTTTAAGATGTCTAAGGATACAAAAATATTTCCACCCTAAAAAGACAAAAGAGTAAAGTAAAAATAGTTTGTGTGCTAAATCCATCGACAAGATAATATTAAAGACAGACTTATAGAAGTTCGCGTGACTGTTAAAATTTAAATCATTAAAAATAAGAAATTAATAATATTAATTTATTAAGATTTAATATTTCATAGATTGTGTGCGTGCGTGTGTAGACGTCGGAGTATTTTTATCAGTTTTTTTAAACGCTGTAGCTTAATAAAACATTATCGAAAAATACTTTTTAAAAAATGTTTCTTGTAATGAAGTTCTTGTGTAAAAACTTAATTTTTATAAAAGTTTTTTACTTTGAAGCTAAAAAATTTGCCGGAAAAAAATTCAGAAAAAAATATTTGTTACAACGTACTTGAGCCACATTTTTTCAAAAATTTTTCAAGATTTTTTTGTACTTAACTCTTCATGAAATACGAGAAAATGCTCAAGCACATGTTAAAACTTTTAAGCCATAATATATATTATTGTTACAAATGTCAAGGACTATAGAAGCAAAGCTGGATCGTCGTGCTAATATAAGCAATCTTCAAACGAAAGCATTATGAAGATTGCTTATATTACATGACGATCCAGCTTTGCTCCTATAGCTCTTGACATTTGTAATTTTGATTTAAAATCTGAGGAACGTTAACACGATATATTTTTGTAATATATAATTGTATAATATTAATAATATATATACATACCGGCAAAATATATGAATTCGTTAATGGTGTATTAATAACTGTTAAAGTCCACTGTATATCTCTCATCGATTTTAAGTCTTTATTAGCTGTAAAAATTTTTTCAATCACCCTTATGAGTCTCTTGTAAGCTGGATGATCGTGAGGTACTAAATCTTTTTTATGAACTTCTAAATGCTAAATGAAATAAAATTGTGTTATATAATATATAAACTTTTGAGGAAAATTTTTAAATATCCTTGCGAAAATTTTTCTCATATCTCAATATTTTAAATAATTGTTCATATTTTATAGGGGAGAGTGGGATAAGTCCCACTTGCAGTTTTTGCTTTCCATAAGGCGCAAATAAAGTCCGATCGTGACCGAAGGTGCCGTTGGAAAGATAATTTAATTCCCTTCATTTTTGCTTTAAACCATTTGACTCTCATCTATGTTGAACTATAATGGAAAATGTAAAAACATTTTCCCAGTCCGATTTGGAACTACTGGTTTCAAAGTTGATAAAATCCGATTCGGACCACTCCCTGATACTTCTATTTTTATCAACTTTTAAATAGAATTTTAAAAGATTTTAATGTATTTTTTTTACTATTAAGTAAAAACGAACAATTTGACAGTAAAAAATAAAAATTTTGTTTAAAAAGACAAATTAGTGACAGTTTATATAATTAGACGTTTCTTGGTCATGCTATGATATTGTTATTATATAATTAGAGTTAAAATCAATAAAATTCAATTATTGCAAGTCTGATAATATTTTACTCATAATATTTTATTTTAACATTTCTAGGACCAGATTTAGTCGGCCGATCACCAATGCTACGATCAGGTTGCAATTTCGATGTAAAAGTCCGATTTGGACACGAGTCCTTTCGAACTTAGAAACAAATTTTACAATAAACCGCAAAAGTGCCCTGGTGAAAGTGTCGGAAAGATTCGGATACAGATTTCGGACAAAAATGGATTCAGGCGGATAGAAAAAAAGAGAAAAAAAGATACAAAGAAATACAGTTAGAAAAGTTTTTTTTCGGATTGTTACCAGATCGTTCATTCCGATTAAAACTCGAGAACGGCACGGATTAAGGATTGAAAACCTTATCCAGACGAGCCTCGATCGGATTTGTTTAACTTGGACTCACTGATTGAGAAGGATTGAAAAGATTATCATGATAAGTTTCGGGTTTATTCGGATTGGACTCCTGGATTAAAAAGGATTGAATGACTGTTTCAGATTAGTGTCGGATTCATTCGAATAGAACTTGGAGTTGATGCACGGATTGAAAAGGATTACAAATTTGATTGGGTTTAGAACGGGCACAGATTTCGGAGCGGGTCGTAAAGGTTCGGAAAAGTTCGTATTATATTTCTATACGAAACTTTTACCAGGGTAATCACAAAATGGTTGATATTTTTGAATTCTACACTCTTTAATTATTTTAAATCAGTATCTTTCAAAATCTTAGTATCTTTTTAATAATAATTTACAAGGATTTTCTTTTTTTAAAAAAGTTGCGCACGATGGCTAAAAATACATATTCACGTCTATTTTATGAATGTTATGACAAAGAACTGTCAAACTGCTGTCACATGTTCGGTATCATATAAGGATTTTATATTATAAAACTCTTACTTACATTATAAATGTCACGCAAATCTGCTTAATCGTATTCATTTAAATTAAAAAGGTCCTATTTAGTTCACTGCTTTTTTCAGAAATTATAGAATGAGAAATTCTCCCAGCAAACCAAAATAAATTCAAATAAATCGGAAATCGCAATGTATTTTAATTTATCCTAATTCGCGCTTTAGTCTCCGAGTATTTTTTAAATAGATTTAAATTGACTGAAATACGAAATGCGCTATTCATCATTTTGAATTCGGATGGATTCATGTCCTCATTATATTATTTTTGGATTCAAATAAATTAAAATACGAAATAAACTATTCATTATTTTGAATTGTGATAGATTCATGTTTCCATTATATTATTTTTTATTTCAAATAAATTGAAATACGAAATAAGCTATTCATCATGTTAAATTCATATTATTTTTGGATTCAAATGGATTCGAAAAATCTGAAACGCGAATTCGAAAATGACAAAATGAATTCATTTCTGTTTCAATTCATTTTCGTTTGCTGGGCTTAGAATATATTATAATTCACATATATAAAGATTTCTAGAAAAGATGTAAGTTTTTTCATGTATTTTTACAAATATTTTTCAAATTTTATAAGATTTTTCTCAAAATAACAAAAGAATAAAAAGTCAGAAACGAGCAAAAAAGGAAGTACTTTTTATGATAAAATTTATTTTCGCTCAATCGTTGAATAAACTATTAATGATATAGGAAGGATAACGGTTGTGGAATCTGGGGTGGTGAAATATCATTACTATTTTATTTAATCCGCGGCTTAGGATAACTCCCGGTTACAATCTTCTTTCTATTTACACTTGTTCTATTTTACATGTTGTATGTAGTTAATTATGTAGAACAAGCACAGCCAGACTATATTTTGTTCTCTCTAATTCATAATACGTTGAGTAATCTCTTAATCTCTTAAAATTTAACATCAAATCAACTCAAATTAAATTAAATCGGATCAAATCAAAATTACAATCTTTGGTATCAACATTAAATTAATAAATTTAGTTCTATTGTATTAATAAGTACATATATAATATATACATAATGAGCTAACTGAAGTGACCAAGTCAAATTTAACTCAAATAAAATTTCTAAAAGCCCTATCTAAATCTATTTTATTTCTTTTCTTCTAACTCTGATTCTTTATTTGCCTCTCTCCTTTAATTGTCTATCTTTTTCAGTTCTAAGCCCTTTCCTTCTTCTCCTATAAATTCTTCTATAGACATTTTGTTTTTTGTTACTTCACATTCTTTTAATATGTGAAACAGACTCTTCTGTTCTTCTACAAATTCTGTGTGGATCTTCTTTCTTCTTCCTCCAGTACTGGTTCCCTTTCGTCTAATTCCCAAATCTGTATCTAGCTATCAAGCTCCTCTGTCCTTCTTCTTCATCCTCTCCTCCGCCCAGTAAATGGATTCAAAATATTTAAAATGGATAAAAATGGATTTAAAAAATCAAGAATTTGGATTCGACAATGATCACAAATCTATTTCTAGCCAAAGTTTAAGAATTCCTTGAATCCATTTTAATCCATGAAGTAAAATCGCAATTACTGGATTTCTATTTTTTTTCAATTTAAAAAAAGTTATGCAGGCCATATAATCTATTTTAATTCATGAAACGAGATTAAAACAAAATGATTTTTATTTTTTTAATCTAAAAAGAGTTTTCATGAGTCATCTAATCCATTTTAATCCATGCCATAGGATTGAATTTATTTAATTGCTGTCTTTTAATCCAAAATGTATTCAAATTAATTAAAATGGATTACAAATTTTCAATTCATTTCCGTTTACTGGGCCATAAATTCATTTTGTAATTGATGTTATACCTGGATTCGTTTATCTTCTACTGTCTCTCTCTCCTCTTTCTATTCTTTAATTTCTTCAATATATTTTCAGCCATCTCCTCATTTTCCGCCTTTCTCTCTCTTCTTTGCTGTTCCTTACTCACTCCTGTTCCTTCTAACACTTCTCTCCTCTTTCTTTCCCATCTGCCTTCTTCTATTCTTGGCCGTATCTTTTTCAAGTCCCTTATGCATTACTTTAATATTTTCTTCTTTGAATAGCACATCTTTTCTTCATACTTTAATGTTCTTCCAATCGCCTGTGTTCAAATCTCCTCCAGTAGTATGTAATTTGGTGTTCCCTCTGTTCAAGTTCAAAATTCATTTCACGTACTTCTTCTTTACTCCGTCTAATATCTTTTTGTTTTGTCATCACATTGTGACGGTAGCGCTTTGCTCGCTCGGATTTGCTCGTCGGATCAGGGTGAGCAAGCGCGAGACAGAACTGGAGATGTTCAGATCACTAAATATCGGCGGGATATTTAGTGGGTAGAAGAATGACTCGTCGGGCCAATCGGGTAGTCGTGGACGGTCATCGGGATACAACTCGGCGGCCAATCAGGCAGCCGTAGTCGGTCAGGCAGAATACTGACAAATCGGTCAGGCCGTATGCTGACTCGTCGGTAACTCGGGCGACTGTAATCGGTTGGCAGGATAGACAGGTAGATCCCCCAGGAGCGCCTAGGGGACGGCCCGCACGCCTAGAGCACCTAGCTTGCATCCAGGAGCGCCTAGCCGGACAGGAGAGACAGGTAAGACTTCCAGAAGCGCCTAGAAGCCGGCCCGTACGCCAGGAGCACCTAGCTTGCATCCAGGAGCGTCTAGCCAGACAGGAAAGACAGGTAAGACTTCCAGGAGCGCCTAGAAACCGGCCCGCACGCCAGGAGCACCTAGCTTGTATCCAGGAGCGCCTAGATGCTGTGTGGAGGATGGCCAGGAGCGTCTAGCCGGACAGGAAAGACAGGTAAGCCTTCCAGGAGCGCCTAGAAGATGGCCCGTACGCCAGGAGCACCTAGCTGTATCCAGGAGCCTAGATACTGTACGGAGGAAGAGCCAGGAACGCCTAGCTTGGAGGCCTGGTTGCCAGAGGAGATTATGGCTCAGGAATGGTTACTACCGCTCGTTCGCGCCGGTACTTATACCTACCCAGTTAGGCCGGCGGGTCACGCGACGCGGGCGGTAGTCACTGGTGGGGTGCGCTGAGTGGGGAGTGATGCGAGCGAGCACCTCGAATCGTTCGCGACCGAACGAGCGCTAGTGTTGGCTCTGAGTTGCACGCGGTTCGCGCAACTCGTGGCGATCGGATGCGTATCGCCACAATCTCCAATCTTCTGCCCTGTACAAAGTTACATTTCTTATTAATGCTTCAAACATCTTTATTCTTCTTTTTTAAATATTCTTTCTCCGATACTCAATGTCCTTTTCATCACTATCTTCGCAATCTTTCTCTTACGTGATTCTCCGAACCTCCGTTTTTTGCAGAATATAGCCTAGATATCTTATTCCTCTAACTTCTTCTATACTTCCTCCTTTCCTCTCTTTAGTCTTCTTCTTCTTTCGAATACTATTACTTTCGATTTATCAGAACTAAGGTTTAACTCTTTCTTTTCTAGATATTTTCTAAATAATCTCTCCATCACCTCTTTCAGTCCCATCTCTCTTGTTGCCAGCAAAACAATGTCATCCGTATTTATGGATCAGAATTTTTCTTTACCTAACACTATTCCTCCAGTTTGACCCTTCTCCATCTCTTCTTCCAAATCTTTTATGTATATGATAAATAACATTAGACTTAGTAGGCGTTTTTGAATCCAAAATGTATTAAAATGAATTAAAATGGATTGCAAATTTTCAATCCATTTCCATTTACTAAGAAACCATTTGAATAATGAATCCGCTAAACAGACTTTAAATATTCGATGAACTTGATTTTTTTTTCATTTATAAAAGATATCACAAAAAATGATTATGAAAAGTGCGAAAAGAGGTGTGGAGAGTTTTTCATATAAATTTACGAAAAATGAAAATTCAATTTTAAGGGTTGGTAACTTGAACAGCATAAATATTTTGATTTCTATCTATACGCAGTTTCGTAGAGCAAAAAAAAATGAGATGCAACTTCCATTTAAATTTTATTTTTATACGTGTCACCATTCTCGGTAGTTATTTTGCCGAAAGAAAATGTTCATTTTCTTCAAGGAATGATTTCATCCCCTGAAGCTGTAATTTGGTACGAGCAAAAAATAATTTTGTGAACTATTCTACTCTCACACAATAATTTTAAGTTTATTGAATTTTCGGGTTGCCTAACATTCGACAATAAAATACATTGACCGTTGCGATCAGCTGTTCTGTAGTCGAAATGAAATAAACGATATTTTGTAATTTCTCTGTTCATAACTCGTTTTTAATTGTCCAAAGTATTACGTACGTACTTTAACATCGCCAAAAATATTTGACTGATTTTAACAGTCGAGTTAAAAAAACTCATTATTTTATTATTTCAATTATTATTATTATTATTAAAGAAAAATTCAATATTCATTCATTGTACCATACTGATTTGCTTTCAACATTCTTTCGCGTAATACGCAATTAGCGAAACGTATGAGACGAATCCGTTCCAGCGCAGAAGAATCGAGCGCACGAACAAGTACGTATAGCGTGCATATATAAGAATTTCAATATTATTTTTCAAAAATGGTACANAATTTCAATATTATTTTTCAAAAATGGTACATCGGAAAGAAACTTTATTATAAATATGGCAGGTGTAAAAGGGGCAAGTACGAGTCAAGCGCGGTTAGTGGTGCGCAAA
>QKQZ01027969.1:0-20369 GCA_003595255.1 Solenopsis fugax
ATATAAACGCATAATAAAGTGAACGACTTCGTCACAAGGAAGTATCGTTATTCACATCCAGAATAGAACAATTGGTCTTCAGTTCTTCGATGGAAATGTCAATAGAGAAAATTTATAGAATTTCTCAGGGTCTGTTTATTACTTAAAAACGTTGATCCCATACAAAATAAAGAATGTGGATACAATTGGTCGGAGCGACACCTCATGCAACAATAGTTAGAGCTTATTTGGATCGGGAATACAATGGTAGGTTGATTGGACGACATAGACCCATTGTGCATGGCGCCCACGATTTCCTGATCTGACTTCACCCAACTTCTTTTTATGGGAGTGTATAAAAAATGTAATCTATGAGCATGCGCCTACAACAAAAAAAAATAATAGAAAGAATACGAGTAGCTTGCAAGAACACATCGCAAGCTGTTCTACTCAAAATAATTAGACATTTCGAAAATAGGTGGAGTTACATATTCGAGTCGGAGGTAATTTCGAACAGTTCCTTCGATAAAAGATTCTGTGAATTTCTGACAGAAGATGAATTGTCAATGAAGTACCTCGAACATGAGGGGCAAGGGGACTCACATTAAAAATGTTAAGACAAAATTGAAAATATCTCTGAAAATTCGTAATGAAACAATGCTTACCTACAGTGTTTTGGGAAGCTCTTAATGTAAGCTACTAGAATATGCAATGAAATATAGGGTGTTTCATTTAAAAAATTGAAGATGGCCTTTAACAATTACCTAAGATCAAACAAATAACATCCCCTTAAAAAATTATACAACATTTGACTGAAACATTTTTGTCTGTCGGTCTTAGTTTTTAAGATATTCGGCTGGATGGATTAAAATGGTCCACCCTGTATATATATACATATCTATATATGTACAATTTTCAATATACTTTTTACCGAAGGAGTAGCATTCCTGTATGTATTTTGGGTAAATATTTAGTTTTACACAGTCAGCCCCAAATGCCTTCTTATTGATGTTGACCTTGATCCTAGACAAGTTCAAGGTCAATGACTTTTCTTAGCGCTCGTTGTGTATTAAAAAGGTATTAACATAACAATTTTTATAAGTGGAACGTAATTTTGCGAATTTCCACGCGAAGCGCTGTCCACCTCTCCTCTCTGCTTAGGGATGAAACGAAATCTATGAATGTCTTGTGCTACATGGGTTTGCGATTTTCCACGCAATGAGGTCCATTCAATCGTAAACCGATGAAACAAAACATTCATAGACCTCGTTTCATCCCTAAATGGAGGTGGGGAGAGGAGGGGACCTTGCTTCGCGTGGGAAGTCGCAAACCCATGTAGAGCATTACAATCACGTAACAAACTATTGTCTGTTTTAAAAAACACAAATCTGCTTTAAGAACATAAAAACTATACAAGAAAATGATTTCTGTTTTTAAAGCAATTTGTGTCTTCAAAGCAGATAATGTGTGTTCTTAAAGCAGACAATTAGTATTTTAAAACGGAGAATTCATGCTGAAACAGTAGATTCCAGTAAGAAAAGTAAATATAACTTAAAAATTACGTTCCACTTATAAAAATTGAATGTAATTGGTTCTTACCTTTAGATCTAACCAATCGCATTATATTGCTATTTAGCCGCTCAGTGAGCGATTGTAGTACTGAATGCACCAAATGATTCACTAGTGCAGAGGTAATGCGCGAATTTGGTAGGTGGAAGTCTGACGCGATTACCGGGAATCCTCGACGCGAAACTTTGAACACGGCGATTATGTCGCATCGATGGACAATCAAGAGAATTTAGATTCTTGGAAAGCTCCAAGAATCTTGATCATTTGAATGAGGTCAGTGGTCTAATAATCAGAATCATTCGGCGGCCTAGAACCTTGGACCACGGCAAAAACTCTTCTACTGTATTTTTATGCCAAATCGGAATCGGGAAGTCGGAGCTTAGCAGAATCAGAGAAGATTGCTAGCTCTCGACGGAATACCGATTATGTGCTAATCGGGGATATTTATACTCCACAATTAGTACATTCAAGTATTTTCGCTAATATTCGGTATTGTTTCGCGATTACGTTAATTAGCAAACTTCGACGATGCTTCGCTGCTGTTCGTATTGTGGCAGAGAATCCCTAGTTACTTGTTTGACTGCGCGTGCGTGCCAACTTGGCATTCTCTTGAGTTCGATACTTTCCTCTAATGGCTGCGCCCGTTGTTATGCGAACTCGTCATAGAGAGTTATTAAAAAAATTGGCTCACCGCGTCCTGTTGCCTTCTAAAGCCGAGCAGGTTTGCGGTCGATATCCGCCAGGAACGATGCTAGGGAACGATACTAAATTTCAAGGGTGCATTCTTTCAATTTAACCTTTTGGTTTTCGTAAGAATACCCTTCAATTGTAATTGTAAAAAGTAAATTTCCTCTTAGTATATATATATATATATATATATATTTATTTATTCACTTCAGCTTACAATAGCCGAGAAGGGGACTTGGTTTACAGTTTTGACTTAACCACTCATCCATTCACATCCTTACCTACTCGCGTAACCTATACCTATATCTGCCTATACTTATGCCTATCTTACTGTTCACTCTACTTCTTTAATACCTAATTCTTTTACTTATTTCTCACATCTACTTTGTACTATTATGCCTACTTTATATATACGTTTACATTCCATTTTCGTTTCCATTTACCTCTAACATTTAACATTTTTACATTTCTACTGTTTACATTTCTTACTTACTTATCTATAATATCATTCTTCTCACAACCTTTATTTGTTATATAATATCTCTTTCCACCGACTTTTCTTTAATCTTCTATCCATCTTATTTTATTTTATTTATTCTTTAGCCTCAAATGTTTCTATTTACACCTACTGTCCACATCTCTTCTTCTGTCGCTCCCTCTCCTCTACTTCCTTTCTTTTCTTTAGTTCTCTTTCCCTTTCTTTCCATAGTTTCTGTACTATTTTTCCTTTGCACCTACCTAAATCTTCATTGCAGATTTCCTCTATAATTCCATCTCTATCTTCTAAGTCCACAAACCATTCCTTGCTTTTCACACATTCTTTTACAAAATGTTCTAAACAATCCCTTTCTTTATCACAGAATATGCGTGACCATTGTCTCTCGTCTGTTCATATTTGTTAGCCTACTCTAAGTTTCCACACCTTAATTTTATCATCGCTCTTACTTCGTTCCCCCTGCTTGTATTCGCAATGCTCCTTTTTTCGAAGTACTTAGGAATTCTACCTTTTACCTCTAATTCCCTATACCTCTTATTATATCTCGCCTTTGCTATCTTACTGTCCTCCCAATGTCTCCCTTTCTCTGTTTATCAATTCTGCTTCTAAATCGTCTTCTTCTCTAACCTCTCTTATCTCCCTAGCTTCTATTCCCCATCCATTCCTATTATAATACCTCTCTCTTTCCTTACCGTATTCATTTTCCCAACCGTATTGTTCTTTCTCCCACCAACATTCTTTAACTATATCTCCTGCCCTTCCTACTTTAATCCTACCTCCTAGCTCTGATTTCCCATCCCACTCTTAATTTATCCATCATCAATTTCCTCGTTATAATATATCTCGGTGTACAGAATTCCAATCCAAAAATCCATCTCACATAATTATCTTTTCTAAATTCTCTTTCTCCCCATCCCCAAATTTCTACTCTGTATGCCATTACACTCTGCACTAAGTACTTAAACAATACCCATCTTCTTTTAAAATCATTTCTACATATTCTCTCACCTAATCCCCATACCTTTCTTACCACTATTTTTCCTTTTCCGCATAATTCCTTAATATGTTCCTTGCAATTTCCTTTACCATTTAACATAAAGCTTAAATATTTAAAACTTTTAACTTCCTCAATCATCTTATCTCTCTATCTCCATTTCTCAATCTTTTCTTTCTTTTTCTTCAGGAAACGTACTTACCATATTTAACATCGCTTCTCTATTATTTGCTAACAATACTATGTCGTCCGCGTACGCTAAATTCCATATCTTAAACCTACCTATTGCCACACCACCTATATTCTTACTTCCCATTCTTTCACCTAATTCCGCTATATACAAATTGAACAAAAGTGGATTTATCACACAGCCTTGTCTAACTCCTTTTCCTGTGCTGAAAATTTCCGTGTATCCGTGCTCCGTTCTTACCGTAACTTTCGTTTCCTCGTATATTCTTGCTATTCTTCTCACCAGCTGCTCCGTTATTCCTTTCCTTCTCATTATTCTCCATAATGTCTCTCTGTCCACTTTATCAAAGGCAGCCTTCAAGTCAGCAAACATATGTTTCTATACACTGTTTGTATACTTTTCCTTTTTTTCCTCCTTTTCGCCTTTCTCTTTGTATCACATGATTCAAAACGAATATGGGGCATTCCATGAATAAGTGACCCATCCATTTTGAAAAATGTTTCAGATTTTAATTAAACTTACCGAGATTGAAGGTTTTAAGGATATAATTCTCTGTGTAAAATCTTAGGCTCTTAATCCGCCTGGTTGAGCAGCTACAAGAACAACAATTTTTGGGATTTGTCATTGTCCGTTTATCTTCATCTATTTTTTTCGGGTGGAAAGCGGAGTTAATATTGTTAGTCCTGTTTCCTATAGAAAAAAATCTGCCCTTTCACTTGGTAATGTCAGATTTTAAGTAACTCTTTATTATCATTCCCGTTCAAGCTTTCGAAATCTTTAAAACCGCGCCATAACCAAGGGCCAGTATCGATTTTCATTCTGAATAACTCAAAATGAAGTACTACATGTCTACTTTAACTGTGCAAAGTCGCATTATGGGACGCCCAGCCGTTTTTGAGATATAACTTAAAAAAGATAACAATGTAGAACGATACGTATATTTAATTCGCGGCACCGCGCCGGCGAGTTCCAAGAATTTCAAGCATGGTATATCAACAAACAATTTCGCATCAGAGAGGAAAATTTAAGGCTGTATCAGGAGAATTTAACGAATTATTTCGTTGAAATATTGTACAAAAAACAAAAATAAAGTATAAGAAAACAAATGGTCTTTTTGAAATTAGTGTTTATTTTATTACCTTTTTTTATCGCTAAAGTTACATACTATATATTTTTTGTATTATTTATTTTTTGGAAACAAGAAACTGTCTTCTGCATTAGAAAATTTTTTAATAAGAAGTTGCTTTTTGCCTGGTACGGGACAAAAACAATGACATTTTTGTACTGCTTTAGCTTTTGAGAATCTGTCTGAAAGAGTATTCTTTACAGCTTTATATTCATTTTTTGAGAAGAAGAAAACACTAATGTTTTTAAGATTTTCTTTAGTCCATTTATACAAGGCCTGAAGTCTCAATATTGGATCTGCATTAGTGATTTGTAGATTAGCTCGTCTTGTACCTCTTTTCAAAATAACTCCTATTCCGTCACATCACTTTTTCCATGCGAAATTGCATGAAAATGCCATTCTGCTTTGAGTTCGAAATTTTCTTCATGACACATTAAATTTTTATCCCCATATATTATCGATCGTTGATAACGATTCCTTTCCTAAAACCTGCCTGACTTGAAGGCACCATGCCTTTTTCTTCTACTTCCGTCTCCAGTCTGTTTCTTATTACTTCTGCATAAATCTTGTAGGCTGTGTACAGCAAGGATATTCCCCTGTAATTACCTACTTTCTCCTTTCCCCTTTCTTATACAGAGGTACCACGATGCCCTTCTTCCAATCTTCGGGAATCGTACCTGTCTTCCATATTTGTTTTATCAGGTTTACTATTCTTTTCCATAGATTCTTGCCTGCATATTTCCACGCCTCCATTGGTATTTCATCTATTACTGCAGCTTTCTTCTTTTTCATTTTCTTCAATGCATTTATCTCTTCTTGTATCTCTTCCTCTTTCGAATCTTTCTCTATCTTCCCTTCTTCTTTCCTTTCATTCTCTACCTTCTCTCCTTTCTCCGACTTTCCAACAGGGTCTTGAAATAATTCCTCCATACCTCTTTTCCTATCCTATTTACAATCCTTGTCCTTTTACCTCTCTTCTTATTTATATATTTCCATACCTCGGCTCTTCATTCCTCTCAACTCTTCCTCCTCTTCTTCCCTTTTCTCTTTTTGCTTCTTCTCTATCAGTTCCTTGAAATTCTTTCTCTCATTAATATAACTTCCTCTTTCTATTTTTCCTTTTTTCCATTTCTTGTACATCCTCTTCACCTCTCTCTTCCTTGTGCAGCCCTGTCCCACCAATCTTTGTATCCTAACTCTATCTTTTCTCCTTATTTTCTTTTTTATCATGGCATCTTGTACAATCTTCTTTATCTTTTCCAATTTTCCTTAATCGTATCAGCCTCCTTTTCTCCCAGCTCTTCTACTTTACTCAGTTCCTCAGTCATTTCTGCGTACACCTCTATCGCCTCTCTGTCCCACATGATTATTTCTGTTTCCTCTTCTTCTAGATCTCTTCCTTCTTCCTCGCAGACTTCCATCTCCAGCGGCAAGTGATCCGAGTCCACCTTGTCTCCTACTCTAAACTTACAAATTTTATCTCGTACATTTTCATTTACTACAATATAGTCTATAACCGAACATCCTCTTGCTCCTACATATGTATATTCTCCCTCCCAATCTCCTTCCATTGTTCCATTCAAGATATACTACCCTTTCTCCATGACCCATTCTATCAAGTTCCTTCGCCTGTTTCCTATTACCTTGTCCTTACTATACCTTTTTATTTCTCCTTCCCCTATATCTCTTCCGCCTAATTCTCTGATTCTTATATTAAAATCACCTCCTATTATCAAATTTCCTTTCTCTTCTATAAATTTCTCTAGTTTCTTTCTTAAATTCTTTCCCCCGTGCATGCCGTACATCGATACGATTCTCATTCTCTCTTTCCCTACTTTCGTCATCACCATCCTCCTCTTCCTTTATTATTTTTAACTTATTTTCCTGTACTACCCCTTCCTTTTACCTATTATAAAGCCTTCCCTCGTCCTCCCTTTCTTCCTCTCTTTCTTCGCGAAACTACATACCCACTTATGTGTTTCCGGCAATTTTTCTTTCATTCTTTCCTATCCCGTTTCTTCTAACCGTGTTTCACATAAACTTATATAATCGACTCCTTTAACATATCTCCAAAATTCCTTATCCTTATTACCTATTCCCGCCACGTTCCAAAATACATATCTTTTCCTATTCATTCTTCCTACTACACCTTCCCTCACTCTCCTTCCCCCCTCTTTCCCTCTACGTCCCCCTTCCTTTTCCTCTTCCGGGTTTACCTGAAATTCTGACCTTCCTCTCCCCTGTTACTCCCCTCTGCCCCCTTCTCTCCTTTTTGCTTCTCCATTTTCCTATTCTCTTCTCC
Source organism: Solenopsis fugax (assembly GCA_003595255.1). Lineage (NCBI taxonomy): Eukaryota > Metazoa > Arthropoda > Insecta > Hymenoptera > Formicidae > Solenopsis > Solenopsis fugax. Next base: position 7,344 of record QKQZ01027969.1, read on the forward strand.
TTTCCTGTCTCTCCCTTCCTTTATTCTTTCTTCCTCCTCCCTTTCTATATCTAATTCTGTCCAAGTTCTTCACACTCCCTTTACCCTTACCCCACTTATTCCTATCTTCTAATCCTTTTTCTTTTTGTTCTTTCGTCCATTTATGTATTTTTTCCTGTACCTTTTTTTCTTCCCAGCTTAAATCGTTCTCTATGAATATTTTATCTCCTTTTAATTTAAATTTATTCCTCATTATCTCGTTTTTGACCTCTTCATACTCTAGTTTCACTATTATCACTGTTCCATTCTCCCTGCAATTTATCACCCTACCTTCCACACCTACTTTTTCTTTTATCAGCCTAGATGGCGAGGTCTACGTGCCCCCTAGTAATCCGATGTGCGTACCTCTTGTTGTCCTCGGTGATACTGCTGGTTGAAACAGCGGGCGTTCCGGTACGTCCGTGCGGTAGAAGGGAGATACCGGACATCTCAAGCGTCGATTTCGGTGGTCTGGTTCTCCTTTTTGGTGGCAGAGAAATTAACGTCCAGGTACTCGTACCTTGGCTGTTGTCCGAGAGGTGGTCGTCCAAGTTGTTCCTCGCTCTTGATCAACCGGTGGAATTGTCTGAAGGCTCAACGTCGGGGGAGCGTTTCCTGGTTGCGCTCTCGGTGTTGACGGAACTAGATTCGATGTCGGTTGTTCGAGGCTTGAATTCGATGCTGAGGAGCTGACCTAGTGCTCGACCTCAGCGGAGTCTTCCGGATCTTTGGTGACTATGCGACGCTTGGGTGGCGTCGGCTTGCAAGGGTTCTTCCGGAGGCGTATTACCTCTTGGTAATTCGGTATTGTCGCCCGAGAAGTCATCGAGGATACTCAGCCAAAGATGTTTGGCGAGTGAAGGCTGCTTGACCGGTTTCACCGACCTCCTTATACTCTAGTTGTGGCTGTATCTGATTTCCGAGAGAGCACTCAGTCGCGCCGTGCCATTTGCTCGGTGCGCGCGCGCGCGCGCTTGGACTGACGCGTCGTTAGACGCATATTAATTCGTGCAAGCGCCACAGTCGTCACGGAAAATAAAAAATGTAGGAAGTTATATTTTTTCAACGATTTTTTTCCTACTCATTCTTCTTCAGTCAACATATAAATCGTCGACTGTCGTGCAGCCATAGTTTGCGATGATTGCAGCGAAGCTAGTCTTCTACAGTTTTCATATTACCTTGATGCTCCTTGCGTTCCTTGCATCATTTCAAAGCTGCCACTTTTACAGACTTTTTTGTGTGCTTCTTTGTTCCTATTTTCTTCTTTGCGAGCTGCAATTTCTCATCGATAAATTCAGCTCTAGATCATAAGTCTTCCATGTCGCGCGCGCTGTCAGTGTCATTAAAGATCAGTTTCTCGCTGATTCGAGTCGATATTCTCTGTGCCGTCGATTCTTTCTTCTCTGGTTTTTCATGCTTTTTTTCCTCTTTTTTTGAAAACTTTTTTTGCTGCTTTTCCTTTGAACCTCAACTACTTTTTTTTTCATTTTCTCATACTTGTTGTTTTATGTTTTCTGCCAATGTCAATAGAACAGTAGATTTTACCGTTTTCTTCGATGTTCCAGTATTTACAGGCACATGTGAAATTGAAGTAACTTGCTTCGAGTGTGAAACAGTGGTTTGAGGTAAAAGTCGACAGTTTTTTTATTTTCAGATGTGTCTGGATCTTTAGAACGTTGCTGACTGCGAGAGCTCCGGAGTTTATTGATCCTGTGTTGCTGCAGATATTGCTGGAGATCATAAAATATCGATCCAGTTATAGCGCTACGATTAACGGGAAAAATTTCCGCGGAATAAATTGAAATACAAAATAAACTATTTATCATGTTGAATTCGGATGTATTTCATATTCTCATTATATTATTTTTGGATTCTATTGGATTGGAAAAATTCGAAGTGTGAATTCGAAAATGTCGAAATAAATTTATTTCTATCTATTTTAATTATTTTTGTTTGTTCGGTTGTTGTGCCACGGCACTTGACGTTTTTCTGCCTATATTCAAAACATTTTCCCTCTTTCAATCTGGGTTATCGTTTTTTTGAATATCACTAAATTTCAATTTCTTTGATGTAGTTTTACCTTATGTTTATAAATATTTGGCATTTGTTATCTGAAAGAGATAGAAATTTTACAGTAAACGTCAAGAGTACGCGCCATAACTCGTAATTTCGGTGGGGTTTATTTCCCGAACAAAAGGTGAGGTTTATGTCCTGTTTGTATAGGCACGCGTGGAGCCCTATAGTTTTTCAAGGTTAACTTGAAATATGTCGTGCAACGTGGAAATGTTTTCTAGAATGTTCCCATGATTGGATGTAATAGCGTAGCTGTAGAAATAAATAGAAATTCGGGGGGTAAACTAAACTCAAGGAAAGGACGCAGAAAATTTTTCGGGTCGCCGCTCGGAGGCTACTTTTACGAATAAACGCATTTATCTTACAAAATATGAATAAACAATTTTTTATACTTATTCAACACATCACAACACTGTTTTAAACTGAGTGGCGCTCTAACAATAGGATAAAAAATAAAGAGGATGGGTCATAGATCCTGTCGGATTTATCCTATCTTGAAAAAATCGTTTTATTATATTAAAAATTATTTATTATAAAAATTAATTTTCTTTTCTCAGATGGGCGATATTAAATATTATGGAAAAAGAAGAAGCATTATAAGAAGGATTGGATCTTTTTTACCATTAAAGCCTCTGCCAAAAATATATGTCAGTGTGACACCATTACATTTAATGACGAATTCGATGATAAATGAGGAAACCAGTAGAAATTATGTCGATACGAATGGATATCCTATAAGGTCAGTATTCTATTCTGTCAAGTTATAATTAGACATGTATATATTTATTCAATATTACTTTTAAAAATGAGTTTTGATAATAATTTTTCTGGCAGCAGGCCTGATCTGTTGGAGCCAATTAGTTTTGGATCTGAAGTACGATTACTCGCATTAGAGCAAGAATTACAAGAACTTAGGGAACAAATTTCAACAATTGTGAAAAATAATAAACTGTCCAAATGTATGAAAGACATATATTTCGTTATACTCGAGAAGATTTGAAAAGATTGAAAGATTTGTTTGTTTTGTAGATGCATCTATTACGTCTCTGCCCAATGGAGCAGATGACCTAAAGTCAGTGCCACCGCCACCTCCACCTCCACCGCCATTTCCACTTCCACTTCCACTTTTGCCACCTACGACGCCGCATATCGCAAGAAGGGCTAGTTTACAAGATCACAAAATTGAGGATCGTAAGAAGATTTCATTGAGTGGACAAAAATTAACGGGTGATACATTGAAAGACATCGATAATGTAAAATTGAGACCAGTGGCAAGGTACTTAAGATTAATGAGCATGCACATCATGAAATTTTTTATCCTTTATTATAGATTAATTTATATTACGTATAGATTTGTATTAAATACAAATTGAATCTTTCATATATCATAATTTGAATTAAAAGAAGCAGTAGATGAAAGATTAAAGAGTTATGAATCTTGATTAGTTATCGACTTACAAGGAAAGGGTCCGAAGTGTCCCCCTCCGATTTTGACGAGCCTTTAATATGTTGTAGTGCAGATAAAAATAAGAGACACATGTTTTTTTATACGTGCCCACACTCACTTTTAGGGGGTGAAACACTCCTTTGAAGAAAATCGGTTTTTTTCTTTCGAAGCATATATCGTCGAAATTATAGGAGATAGAAAAAAATGTTCTAATTGAAAGTTGAATTGCTTGAAGAGTACTTTATAACAGTAATAAAGAAAATTAAAAAAAATTTTTTTATATAAAGTATTAAATATACGCTTTGAAAAAAAAAACCGATTTTCTTCAAAGGGGTGTTTTACTCCTTAAAAGTATTTATGGGCACGTATAAAAAATACGTGTCCCATATTTTTATCTGTACTACAACATATTAAAGGCTCGTCAAAATCGGAGGGGACACTTCGGATCCTTTCCTTGTTAGTTGAATCAACTTAAAGTTCATTTACATAAAAAATTCGAAATATATTGATTGAGAGAATTATATTTTATTTATTAACAAAAACATTTTAGGAAGAATATTTTTGACATACAGGTGTTCCAGACTTACTGTGAACATTCGTTAATGGGAAATTTCTATTAGTAATATTTTTCATTCTATATTTGAATGTGATTACGTAAAAAAAAATTATTTTGTCTGTATGTAATGCTAGGCAAATGCATAATTTCTTGTTTACGAAACCATATTGTACAAAAAGATTGAAAAAACGTTGCAGAAATATTTTATTGAAACAGTGCAATAATGCAAAAACGTTGCTGCAAAGTTACTGTACTATTGCAGCAATAAAATGTCCGCTTTTAGAAATATTGCAATACAATATTGCAGCAATATTATAATAAAATACCGGGAAACTCAAGCTTTAAAACTTTAAAGAAAGAAGTGTCGAAAATTGAGTAAAAAGGTTTTATTCGATTCTCCTCATCGAGACAATTCCAATGATAGGTTATAAATGAGGTCAAATTGGTAGTTATGACTCATAACTTCTTTTAATTAGCGTTACAGTTCAAGAGCCGAACAAAACAAAAACTTGATCCGACGGCCGACGTCAAGGCGCGATCTTCCGATGTCGCGCCTCTCGTCAATCGAAATCAGTCACAATATCGGGCTGGCAGAAATCACGGGCGCAACAATATTTTTAGCTGTTGCGCCATCAACCATCTTAGAATACCTAACCTTCGTTGGCCATTTTGACTGTCATAATCATCGATTTGACCTCATTATAGTCTATATCTTTGGAATTATCTCGACGAAAAGAATTGAATAAAACCATTAATTTACTTTTTCATTTTTTTTTGCTCAATTTTCGACATATTCTTTTAAAAAATTATATGTGATGTACTTAATAATATTTTGTTATTTTTAAGTTTAAAAAGTCTCCTGGTATTTATTATTATGTGTACTTTAAATATATAAAAGCGTTGTCAATTGTGTAAAGCCAATTTGAAGGAAATTCGAACTTGTCACTTTAGAATTCCCTTAATTTGAACGAACAATCTTTGAGATATTTATACAAATACTAAATATTAAGAAAATAATTATATAAATAAAATACTCCACACACAGTTATATGGGAAATCGTCTTTCAGTGGATTTATTCATCTTTTAATTTTGTAGTTTGTTACGATTAATTTATGTTATAATTAAAAGTATCAATGGGCTTTTAGCTCTAAGAACTATAATTTAGTCTGCAGAGGACATTAAAAGTTGAGAATTTTTATAATTATAATGCGAAAATTGTCATATTTACAACTCAAGTTTTAACAAGTAAAACACCTTAGAATTTATTATATAAAATTGTCTGCAATTTGAATCCCAATCACCCATCCATAAAGTCTATAGCACTAATAATTAGAAAATTTCTCAATTAAATTTTCTAAATACTACAAAAGACAATAAACTATTATATACTATAAATTAATAATCATAGTTCTATTACGTGTATCTTGCACTCTATTTAACAAATTTGATTATAAATATTTTTGTGTTTCGCAGATCTCAAGTGCCATAAGGTACTAGTAATATAAGTATAAATACTTCGCCTATTGTAAATACTTCTCATTTAAAAAGTATTATAGTCTCGACATTTTCGTATTAGGATTTTCGTCTTATTTTTTAGTAAGGAATACGTTATTAAAATTTCGGTCGTGGGTTGTGGGACACTCTGTATATAATTATATCCTAGAATAGATTTTAAATATCCATAGGTATCCTAGGTTTCATGATACTATTGTACACGGTCATCGGTTCTGTCCCTCGGAAAATTTCACAAACTGAGAAGTCACCATCTTTCTACATACTCGCAGTTCATGATTAACGTAAAAACTTGAGCTTATTGGTCGTTGCGTTAGTCATTAATTGTGAGTATGTAGAAAGATGGTGACTTCTCAGTTTATGAAATTTACCCAGAGACAGAATCGATGACCGTGGGTGTACATAAAAAATGGGAGTACGAATATCAAGTGGCTGTATTCATGTTGTTAGTGTTTTATGATATTTGAGATACACAAAATATATGAAAATATAAGATATCTGTCATCAAATCTTTTAGAGTGCAAGATACAACTAATAGTACGATTATTATTAATTGGGAGAATATATATACCTCCTAATCATTTTGTGTAAATGCGATGTGCAATCGTCACATTTGGTGCAACCGATTTTATGGGTGGATGAGATTCGAATTACGAACACATTTACTTTTTTTTATTTTTAAGCTGTTAAAACTTGCAAACAGTTATAAATACTATACTTTTTTAAATAACAAATATAAAAATTTCTCCATTATTAATGCCCTCGAATTAATAGTACTCTATATTTTATTCTTCATTTCAATATTGCTAAGTCTACTATTTTCATAGATTCTGAAAGCGTTTTCGATGCTTTTTTTTATCTCCATTTGCTAATAATCATAATTATCTTATTTGCTTGTTTAAATATAAACTTTATACTATCTATTTATCTTGTCTTGTCATTGTTTTACTTTCAATTCCTTCGGAATAGTCGATGCCTTGGATAAACAAGCTGTTCCTATTAGGTTTACTCCTTTTAAAATCCCTTTTCCTGATTTTTTTCTTGTTTCTAAAGTCTCTTTATGTGTTAGTTTTCTTTTTAAATTATTTTTTGGAACTTTCTTGTCGCCTAAGGGATTATTGCTTATTTTGCTTTGTTTTTTATTGAATTGACTAAGCCTTGGTATTTTTAATTAAATATACATGGTCTGTCCCAAAAGTAATGAGAATGATTCTGCAGAAAATACTTTTATTGAAATCAGGTTCAAATACACTTAGTAGTTTTCAAAGTAGTCCCCTTGAGAGTTTATACACCGCGTCCAACGTTGCTGCCACTCTCCATAACAGCGCTGGAATTCTTCAACGGAGACACTGTTCAAGGTCCTCGTCACAGCCGTTTGGACATTTTCAATGGTCCCAAAATGGTTTCCTTTCAGATCAGATTTTATGCGAGGGAACAGAAAGAAGTCGCATGGGGCCATGTCTGGGTTGTAGAGTGGTTGTGGAAACGGTTGTTGGAATGTTCTTCGTAGCCAAAAACTCCCTCATCGTTAACGCAGTGTGGCTCGACGCGTTGTCGTGATGAAGGATCCAGGTGTGCCAACAATATCGGCGATCATTCTGACACTGAGACGTCGATCTGAGTCCAACACTTCTTTCACATTTTGGTCCAATGTCGACGTTGAGGGATGTCCAGAACGTTGTTCGTCTTCGACGTTTTCTCGTCCATCCTTGAAGGCCATCGGAAAACTTGAGCAGAGGACAGAGCTTCTTTTGCGTAGGCTTGCCGTAACATTTCAAGTGTTTCCGTGCTTTTTTCCGAGTTTTACACAAAACTTTATCGCGTACCGTTGTTCAAGTGTACGTTGCATTTTGGTGTGTGATGCATCAATGAAACTGCACCTTATCTAACTAGCGATCTACACTCTGCGAAAACTCAGAGACGACTGACTCGGTTCTAACTGTATACCTGACTTCCTCCACCACCCGCCCAAGGCGAAACATTCGTCTCCCGATGCTCCTGGCGGTTGAGAAAAAATCATTCTCATTACTTTTGGGACAGACTATGTACAAGGAGAAAAAAATTATTATCAATTGTTTAAAACTAAAAAAATCTCTATATCTATCTACTTTTTTCTGTTTCTAACTGAAGATTATCCAAACCAAGAGTTGAAATGTTTGAATTTAAGCTTGTTCTTAATTAATAAATAATTGTATTGTTACGCACTAAGAATTTGTGTTGGCCGTTTCAATGCTCAATCACATTATAATTAAAAAAAACCATAATTTGTCCCATAAGAATATTGTCAATTGTGATGTTTGCTTTTATGGTGCTAGTGTTTAAGACTTATGGTGGAGTACATTCACTTTGCCCCTCTTTCTCGCCTCGAGTATGCTTCTTTTTCTGTTGCATCGAAGTTCTTGTCCGAATTTTGTGCTGCCGTGTCCGTCAATCATCCTACTGATATCCTCTCCCACATAGACTATGAATTTGACCCAGTTTTATTTTTATTACTACTAACCAATTAAATCCGTCAAAGAAATTAAAGACCATATTTAAAGCTTTCTGTCTCTCTCTTGCATTTGCCTATGAACGGATACGCATTTATTTGGTAATCTCTAATTAATTTCTTGCTGACTATTGCGAAAATTGCAAAATGATAGAAAACTTTTCTATTCAGTTTAACTAGTTGTACCTGCTAATGAGAGGTGGTGTGATTATTGTTAAACATCTTGTATAATAAGTACTATAATACATATTAATACATTATTAAGTAGGAATTGCATATTTGTATAATTGTGTTTTAATTTTTAGTATTTGTATGTAAGTCCCGCTAGGAGCCCATAAGATTGTTCATGATTTAAATAATATTGTATTTTTTCGAGTGTTTCAGAATCACATTACAATTCAATATTAAAACTATGTTTTGTATACAAAATTATAAAATTGATATAAAATTGAATTGTATTTTGTTTCCAAAGATTTCTTTAATCGCGAAAATGATTACTACCAAGTATTTTTTAAAATAGCTGTACATGACTAATCATTAAATTTGTTTATAAAATTTTTTGTATAAAATTGCTTATAAGCTTGATAAATTACAAAATATGCTCATAATATTTACATACACATACACGCACACGCGCGCGCACACACGTATACATATACGTATATATAATACATATACACATATATACATAAATATATAATATATAAACTTGATTTTCACAATGTGTTTAAAATATTTGTGCAATATTATTAAAATTATACAGCATATCTATATTTTAATAATATTTTTGAAACGTTGCATTGCAATGTGTAAGATTGCAATATTACTGCAATGTAGCTGAAAAGTCTTGTGCCATATGGATTCTACAAATGATTATGTAAAAAAAACTGCGGAAATCTTATAGCTCTCAGAAAGTAAAATAAAACTATTAATCTTTTCTAGGTCCCCAGGTGGACATCCTATACGAGTAAGACGTGAGAATAGTCCGTGCAATGATTTGCAGGAAATTTTACGAAGACGTTATATTGCAATGCAATCTCCCGATAGCAGGAATTCATCAGCTAACTTAGTTATGGACGACTCATTTTGAACGGGTTCAAAACAAATGGTCCGTAGCTAAGTAAATGAAAATACTTCTGAGTATTTTCATTGTATTGTGTATTTATACGAAATTTAGGATTTTTACAATAAGTACTGATCTTTCATATGTTTGACTTATTGTAGATATGTTGTGTTTATATTTTTTGCACTTTATATTAGCTGAAGTTTATAACAAAAAAATTAAAACAAAGATTAGTTTACTGCAATGTAACACCACTCAGGCGTTACATTAAAACTTTTATTTACTAATAAAGATGTAATTAACATTTTTTCAACAGTTTTAAAAAGAAATTAATTCCTAGTCCATTTAGTTTGCGTTTCTGTTTAAAGTGATTATTCTAGATAAGGTTGTTGATATTGAAATTTTGAATCAATCGACTTTTCTTACAAGACCTAGCTGTATGAACTTTATTGTCCGAAATAAATATTATAATATTTTCGTGATAATTTAACAAAATGGAATGTGCAATTCCTGTTACTATTATATTACCGATATAAATGAGAAATTTTAATTACTAATTGCGCGTAAATAAAATAGATTTTAATTCAATCAATAAATATTAATATTGTAATTATAATTTTATTTAATTAGAAATTTTATACATATTACAAGTGTTACATAATAAATAGTATGAATTTTAGTAATATGAATGTATTTGTACGTACGTTAGGGTATAAATGAAATTTCATTTTAGAGAATATTTCAATCCCATGATCTTTAAATATTGCTTTAATATGAGTATTAGAACATACGAAGACAAATTCATATTGTTTTTGTAAGAAAGTGTTTCATTTATCTTAAAGAGGTATTTCAGTTTAAAGTGCGAGAAAATTTGTCTACTTTTGGGACTTTTTTTAAGGCTGTTGACTCCTCGCGCAGTAATATTGAAATCGTGACGTCATAAGTAAGAAATAACACGTAAAAGTTTCAACCGTGGCATTTATAAATATAGAGAATTTAGATAAAACAGAATAGTTAGATCGCTTTAAAACACTTATAAAAATGGGTCTCTACAATCTTTTTCTCCCTTGACAATTAATAAATAATCGTAAAAGACCTGTGAAGTGAAGCTTATTCAGGTAGGAAAATACACGGTTAAGCTAAAGTTTCAGCCGTGACATTTGTAAATAAAAAGAATTTGGATAAAACAATAATGAGATTACTTTAAAACACTTGGAAAAATAGGCTTTGACTATTCTTTTTCCGCCTAACAGTCAGTAAATAGTCGTAAAAGACATAAAGTGAAGCCTATTCATACAGAAAAATACACGGACAGTTGTTGAACGGAATGAAAAATATGCTTTTATGTATAAAATTCAAAGAAACTTGTGGCGATTTTTATGAATTTGATAAATACGAGACAAGTCACATTTTCACGTAATAATGAAATGACGTGAAGACAAAATTTCATCATCAACATGTCACGTTTCACACCTAGTTCTAATTTTTTTCGATTTTACGATTTTATGTCGCCAACGTCAACACGGAGTTCTCGGCTGAGGAGTCAGAAGCCTTAAAGAAAACTGCTGCACATTTTTCTACACACATTTATTTGTACACTTTTAGTAAGTATTTATTAATTTTTTGAAAGAAAACTACTACACATATTCTAAGATTTTACATCTACTTGTACATATTTAATAAATATCTACAAATTTTGGTAAAATGTTTATTACTTTATATGTTACGTAAATTTGAGAACAAACACATTTTTTAATAAGAGTACATTGACCGCTACGTGATAAATACAAATCATTGACAAGCTTTAATGGTCATAGCTAGATATTAGTGCTGAAATAATGTTTCTTGTGTGATTTTACATACAATTTCCAATTCTTTCGAATTGTGCGCCGTTACTTTTGATTTCAAACACAGCTTAAATTAAATCAAAAAAGTAATATCACGGAATTAAATTGATGATCAATTTAATAATACTAATACCAGCAAGCATCTCTACAATCCCCCCTGCCCAAAAAAATCTAACCGTTGGCTATGACCGTTATGTCTTATCAATTATATGTGTTTATCACATAGTGGTGTATTCTTATTAAAATACATGCTTTATAATATGCGTTCTTACAAATACTATAAGTTGTTGCGATAAATATTACCAAGTGCCTCGATGGTCGAACTAATTGTAAGTAAGACGCCCGTACGGAATGTAGGAGAAAGAAAAATTTAGGTCCAAACTCTGATCGAGGTAATATTTTTCGCAATAAATTCTTTACAGCTTTCGCGTGCGTGTGTACGCGTGTGTGTATATGTCAGCAAAGATAAGGACACATTTAAAAAATATAATGTTTGTTTTATCATGTGCACAAACATGTGTATGATAAAACATACATTATATTTTTTTCGCAATAAATCTATTCAATTATATACACGCATGTACGCATATTCGATCGAGGATCACACATACCGAGTTGACACTCCTACTTTTACATGTTAAATTTTCCAAGGCTTATAACACAGAAACAGCTTATAGGATCAAATGTGCCTATTGCGACATTTGTTTAGTACAAGAATTATAATAGACACAAATATTAACAAAATATACAGAGACACTTTCTCATAAAAATGGTGAGGGTTTTTTGTCTTAATTTATGAGCTAAACAGGTATGTATTTTACATATACACAAAAGTTGAAGTTGATAGTAGTTTTTCAGTCAGAGAAATCAGTCAACTTATAAATGTGTTTATTTTTTAAATTACGAAATATTAAAAACTAATAAACATTTTATTAAAACATGACAGTTTTACAACATAACAGTGCGCGCTACACGCGCGTCATCGGGTTATATATATTATGTAATTTTATACCAAGAACAAGTATATAATTTTAAAAATATAAGTTTACATTATAATTCATAATTGTTTATTTTAATATTTATTTAAATGTAAAAACAAAAACAAAAGAATTACAATGAATGAAAACAATATATTATAATGGATTTGACATTGAGGCTCCTGGCGTTTCAGCCGAGAACTCCGCGTTGACGGTAGCGACATTCCGTCGCGGACAAAATTAGAACTAATAGACAATGAAAAGCGACGTGTTGACGACAAAATTTTGTCATACGTGCCATTTTGTTATTAAGTTCTTAATTGTGAAAATGTGATTTGTCTCGTATTTATGAAGTTCGTAAAAATGGGTCAAGACTAAAGACATCTTCGAATTTTGTACGTAAAAGCATATTTCTCCCTCTTTTCAGCAGCTGTCAAACCGCATGTTTTCCTGCCTGAATAGACTTTACGGGCCTTTCATAACTATTTAACTATTAAGGGGAAAAAGGATAGTCTTGACCCATTTTTACAAGTGTTTTAAAGCCATCTGATTAGTCTGTTTTATTCAAATTGGCTTTATTTACAAATGGGACGTGCGACAAAATTATGTGTCATTTCATGCAATTTCACTCTTCTGACGTCATGACTTCAATATGGCCGCGGCGAGTAGACAGGAGCCTTAATGTAATATCTTTTTACTTTAATTGAAGAATGCAAAAAATGCAGAAAAAATACATACTTGCGGATCAAGAGATACGGGTGTTTCATGAAAAGTATATTTGCAGCACGAAGGTCGTTTCCAATACTTCAAAGATAATTTATGCAAATTTTCATTGTAAAATAAAAATTAATTTTAAAACAAACCTATTTTCCGTGCGCGGATTAGCTCGGCCGACACGGTGCGCGGAAATGATTCGAGCGAAAGGAAGGAAAATGACAGAAATAATGACGCGATGCTTACAGAATTAAGGACCGAAACTTCTTCAATTGAAATAAGAACGCCTTGTACGGTCAAGCTGGATCTTAGTGCTTATTATAAATTTTA
>QKQZ01027972.1:0-15464 GCA_003595255.1 Solenopsis fugax
TCCAAGCTCTTTCATCTTATCGCGGTATCAACGTCAAACGCACCAGACGCCCGACTCGACTCGACTACGACTCGACTCTCTCGACTCAGGGCACTCGGCTCGCTAGCTCGCTTAGCTCGTGCTCTCTGACTGGTTTCCGCCCATTCTCATTCTCCGATACGTACCCTATCCCGGACTACCCCGAATGCGCATAGCGGAAGCTGGTTATACCTAAACCCTATACTCTATACGATATGTAGGCAGGTCGGTCTTGGCTTGCCTCTCCTGTAACGTATTGCCTTTCACGACTACGACGACGACGACGACACGCTGCGCGCGTGTTTGTACCTCCGATACCGATCGTAAACGGCGTAACTCCGCGCGCCGATGCCATGCACGCGATTTTTCATACGAACGCGGCACCGACTCGAATGTCATTAATTTCCTCCAGCGGTGAAACATTTTATATTGAATTTTCCCGCTGATATGTTATGTCAACCTTCTCGTGCAACTTTTCCGGAAGAAATAACAAAATAAGCTTCGTGGGACGGCCTCCGCTAAAATCCTATTTCCTCAAATTTTATTCCACTAAATTAATACTGGGATTTCTCTTTATCACTTGTTAGAGTATAATATTAACCCTCCGCAGACTCACCTGGGTATTGACACACGATTTTTTCAATTTTGATTCTGACAATGATTCTGTCTCAAATTACATGTACACTGAGAGAAAAAATTACTACATTTTAATAAATATTTGTTTGAATACTTGCAAAGAAATAATTTGTTAAATGTAAATAAATATTTGTTTAGTACAAGAAACACTAATTTAATTTAACTATCATTTTTTTATTGAATAAATATTTATGTACCATAAGTAAATATTTCATTGCAAGTATTCAAATAAATTTTTTTCTCAGTGTACAAAAAGGTAGAAAACGCTTCGGATCATGTATAATAATAGTACAATCGTATTCGTAAATAAATGTTAAGAGTGTACGAGAAGTTTTTAGATTTTTTAGAGTCCAAAAATCTTTTAAAAAACACAATCGTCTATCAGTGATCCAGTTGGTCTAATTAACCCTCAATTGACACACTGGGTGTCGTACGCCCGGGCATTTTTACAAAAATGCTTGGCATTCATAAATCGTTCGTTCCTTCTCTTACGAATATTTCGAATATATTCAACTTCTCGATTTTCGCACCTATTTAGTCTTCTTCTTGATCTTCTGGCGTATCGATTAAAAAAAATTGTTCAAATTCTATGCATTAGATACCGAGATATACGCAATTGAAAATAAATGTACACCCATGTGTGGCAAAATATCGAATCCAATATAGTGTGTCAGCTGAGGGTTAAGCAATGAAAGACAGATTGAGGTCTGAGAAAGGTTAATTATCCTCGATAGGACAACATTTAGTGAATTATATGACTAAATATATTGCTAAATATGACTAAATCTTGCATAAAAATTATAATTTATAATTATATAGGTACACAGAAAAAATATGAGTATCAAATCAACAATTCATTGTTTCATATATAAGCAAGGATGTAAAATCTCCTTGGAAGTATTTATAATCTCAAAGAGACATAATTTGCTAACATAAAGAAATTTTGTTTCTTCATGTAAGCAAATTATGTCTGATCAAGATTATCAAATTTTTTCAAGAAGATTTTATATTCTTGCTTATATATGAAACAATGAATTGTTGATTTGATAATCGTTTTTTTCTGTGTATAGTACAAAAATAGATGTAAAAATATTGATCTTTTATAAAATATTAATAACTGTTTCTTCATCTTTGCGAAGGAAACTTAATCACAAGCTGCGCGGATTTCTTCGAGATAGCAAGGCTTCAAAGAGCCATACTCTTCCCTTTTCGTCGTCGGTCCCGCGTGTGTCTCTTTGCGTATTCCCGATGAGGAATCGAACATCGCGCCGCGCCGTTACCGGGAACCGGGCTTACGTCTCCCGCTGGGCACACGTTGAAAACAGAAGCGCCGGGCAGAAGCGGAATGGGCCACGTGCGCGCCAGGCGCCGCTCGAGGCTTACGAACTGTCGAAGCGCGTAATTCCCCCGCGCGGATCCTCCGCCACTCGAATTAATAATATTAATTCGGTTGTTCGTATTTGCCTTCGAATATCAAACGCATCGCGTAGGTGTCACGAACGTGCGGCATTGGGCGGACAGCGCCGACTATCGTGGCGAATCCGATTCTCGCTGTACGCTTGTGCACAATGCACTGAGAAGAGAAAAGTGTTTGATATTTGTGATTATAATTGCGTGGTAAAATAATTATGCGCCCTCCATTTTTACATTTTTACTGCTATAAATTAGTAATAATATTAATAATAATAATCTCATGTTTACAGTTCTATCATAAATTTATGTAAAGTTTTGCTATAAAAAAATAATGATAATTTCAAATATTAATATCAAGATATGGATGGTAAAAATAAAATCAATATTTTACTCTAACAAATGCAATCATAATTGATATAATTCGTTTCTTTAAATATTCGTTTACTATTTCTATAGTAATTGTACTAGTATAGTAATAATTATGGTAATGATTATTACTACATAAATAATAATAATAATAAAAATAAACCCTAATTTACATAAAATAATTTCAATTAAATGTTTAATTAATATATAATCAAATATTTAATAAATGTATTAATAGTAGCCAAATAATAATAACTAATCGATTATCAAACAGTTACTAAATATTACTAAATATTTAGTTCTATTTACCCTCCAACAGTGATCCAAATGCTCCGTTTTTTTCGCTGCTCCCTAGTCCAACTGCATCACAGGCGCCTGATAATGTTTTTAAAAGGGTTTTTGGGCTTTAAAAAATCTGAAAAAATTCTGGTACATTCTTACAGCATTCCAGAATATGATTTCACAATTGCACTGAGAGAAAAAGTTGTAGTGGCGGCAACTATAAGGGGACAACCATACAAATTTTGTTAATAGAATTATAATATATAGTTAAGTGAACTATATTATAGTTATTGCAACTAAGTTAATGGTTAAGAGAATTAATAAAAAATAGTTGTAATATATTATATAATATAGTAATTTCAACTATTTTTTTATTAGTTTTCTTAACCATTAACTTAGTTGCAATAACTATAATATAGTTCACTTAACTATATATTATAATTCTATTAACAAAATTTGTATGGTTGTCCCCTTATAGTTGCCGCCACTACAACTTTTTCTCTCAGTGCAATTGTGAAATCATATTCTGGAATGCTGTAAGAATGTNGTTTGATCCGAAACGTTTTTCACTTTTTTTACGTATCTGAATTCGAAGCAGAATAATTCAAAATTGAAAATTCGTCTGGGTTTTCAAATTGTCGTTTGGACCATAGAGGGTTAAGTAAATATTTTGATATTGTTTCATTAAAATTTAGTAACTATCACCTAGGCTTTAATGAAAATTATAATGAAATTATGATAATTGTCACCATTTTTGTTCTCTTATTGTCATTACATCGGCATTTCAATTTTTCTTCTCAAAAGAAGAATCCTTGCAACTTCTGCGATGCTTTTACGATTCGATCGGTTTTGAGAAACCCACGAATTCGGATAATTGGTGCACGGCCAACCTTTATCCTCCCCTTCTCAAAACGCGAAATAAGACTGGATCAAAATCGGATCCGAACAACAAGAGGAGCGTATATAGACGACGATACTGCCGACGTGCTCATTTCCACGAAGCTGACAATCCGCGAGCGAGAGCTCGAATACGTAAAAACCTCCTCCTCTCCGCACGTATATTTATGTATATTTCGTGTGTACATATATATACTTTTACGCACACGAGCATACACGTACGCACATTCGGCCGGGCGTCTACATCTATATACCGACGTATTAGGGACTGAGATTTGGCGGGACCCCCTCGACTCGACTCGACTTGCGATTATTCAATTCATCGGCCTGTCAAAAGCACCAGTGCACGCTGTGTTCCCTGATCGTTCTCTTTCCCTTCCTCTCTTTCTCTGTCTTTCGCCCGCTCCCTTTCGACCTTTACCCTCTCGCTTTCTCTCGTACCGAGCCTACGCTCTTTCTCCCTTTTTCTCCCTCTCGCGAATGTATCTCCCTCTCCCCCCTCTCCTTCCGATATAACTGTCTTCTGTCTCTCGTCCTCTCGAACCGTGTCCCTCTTCCCCGATTTTCCGTCTTTGTTTGGTGCGCGCTGCTACCCTTCGTTCGCGGCCGCCGGCTCCCTTCGGGGTGGAGAACGATTAGGAGCAATACGTTGCGATAACTGCTCCTAATATCTCGGCATCGCTGCCATACGCAATACAAATTAGGGAAGCGTACCGTGAAAATACGGCGGATATTTGATTCTACGATTCTCTCATTCTCTTCCACCCCCGTCTCCTCTTCTCTTTCTCTCTCTTTCTTTATGCCTGTTCACTCTCTCAGCGAGTAATACGTTCCTTCCGAAATCCTGGTCCACGTGGCGCTCGCATGCGTATAAATCCATGTCGAGATTTGCTTGTCGTAATCTTGACAAAATAATAGTAGCAATTGGATTTCGTATATCTTTTATGTCGTCGCAAATAAAACATCAATTTTTAAAAGAAAAGCCGCTTTCGCGCGCGTTTAAAATCTATAATAATCGTAATTAATCTTTAATTCTGCTGAATGCAGAAGTAATAATTACTTCATTACTATTCCGTAAATTTTTACTTTGCATCATTTCTTGCAGTTTTACGAATATAATTCTTCTAAAAGAAAAGAATTTTTCCTCGTATTTGCCGAATAAATTTATCTAATTAATACGATATTAGCTACTCGTTTTATATACAGGATAATCACTCAGATAGCATGAAACGTTGCTGCAATATTGCTGCCTGGACATACGCTACGAAATTCCCTTAATAATTTAATGATAAAAGTCAAATTTGTTTATATTTGTACATTTTATTTATAATGTGTAAATATATTAATTGGGCCCTTAACCCTTTGGGCCCCAATGGGGGGATATATAAGGTCCATCAAGTACTCCAATACCGTATACCTTAAAATTCTTGTCATTATGTAGAAATTATTCAAAATAATTATCAAAGGAAAAAGAAAAAAATTGAGTCCCAAAAGATTAAGATCTAATCGAGAGTACTCCATGTCCGACCAATTTCTATCCATGGAAGTTTTTCAAAATTTCAAAGTTAATTAAATTATACATTTTATTTTTTCAAAAAAAAAATATATATAAATATTTATTCTAAAAATTTGAAAATATGTTCATGAATTTTTAGAGACTTTTTGATTCACTTTAAATAGATGAAAAAGTTATCAAATTCGAGATACCCATGATTGAGCCGATATAATATCTTTTTTTATATATTTTTGTACCGTAAAGATTAAAAAAAATGAAAATATAGCAATGGAGTAGTCTGTAACAGGTAACATGTCTGTCTTTTACGGGCTATCAGGTTTGCCTTTTCCAAAATCCGGCCACATCACCTGTATTATCGCACAAATATCCGCATCGATGCGGAAAATTCTGTCGGTTCTTCTGGCCCGGTAATTTATTCGAGCGCCATCCCCGGCCGCGTTATAAGCCCCGGCTTATATCGACGTGTCAACGCTTCACCTCGACACTTGGGCCGTTTTTGTCGCTCCGAGGGAAATGTCATTTAAAGTCGTGGCTCGTTTTAACGAGAAAGAGAGAGAAAGAGAAAGAGAGTAGAGAGGAAGAGACCGGAGCGAATTCGAACGATTCGACCGCCGCCGTGAAAACACTGCCGCAGCACCCCTCACGGCGCATTAGCTGTCATCGCCTTCACCGGTCGCTTTCATCGCCCGCCATGAAACAAATGATCAAAGCGTCAACGCGGATGCTGTGAATGGACCGCAGGATTCATCCCCGGATCGTGTCCTGCCGCCTGACCGCCCGATAAAGCCGTTCGACGTGTCGGTTAGTTTCCGAGTGATTGTAAGCTACTGGGTAGTATTCGCTCTGTGAACAGAATTCTTGAGAATACGGAGACGCTTTTTACGCGAATTTGTCGCTGAATCATTTCAAAATCCAACAAAAAGTTATAAAATAAATACGGTCATAGCGTATTAATTTTTTTTTAAATTCTTGAGATTCCTGGACACTCTTTCGCACATTAGCATGAGTATTAATATATTAATACATCAATTAATATATGCGGAAATTACTTTGCTTAAATAATATTCTGAAAAAAATTGAAAACGTTCGGGAAAACGTAAAAAATTACATTTTAATGAAAATATTTCTTAATAAGGAATGAGACAAGCGCGCATCAGATTTTACTTTTATTCAATATGCCGAACATGCACGGGGTTAATCATCGGCGATTTAACAAGTTTGCCATTACCGTGGCGGATTTTTTCTGCGAACCGGATCTGATTGCATTCCCTACAAAAATACGGGTTTTTTCGGTATTGCTTTTTCCGTTTCATCGCTACAAATAAATTCGCCGGGATCCGCGGGAATGGATTCTGCGGATGCGTGTACCGCGGGTATTGTTTCGCGGTATGTAAAGCGATACTGAAATAACTGCTGTAGAAATTGAGCCCCGCGGCAGCCACATGCGCGCACGTATTTGCACGTATGCATATGCGAACGCGTATTATGTACGAGCTTCGTGGTAAAATTAAGGCGAATTTACACTCGGCTCGCCACTATTCCGATCATTTCGCAGATCGATCATCGAAAGTGAGTACGCGACTTGGTTTATCGTGTCTCATTGTAAGCTCGATTCAACCCTACACATACTCGTAGTATTTTTGAAGGTAAAAGGATACAACAGGAGTTTTCTTCCATTTGAAAGCTGCGATTAAACGCTATCACTGAGAAAAAAGTATTTGATATTTCTGATTAGACACTGAAAAAAAAATTATTGCAGTTACCGTGATTTAACCGTAATTCATAGTCATTTTTTATGCCAATTATATATTTATAGTTGTTTTTACCATGAAAATGATTAGTTTTTACAATATAAAATTATAGTTTTTAGTTATTATTACTACATTATGGTGAATGTGGAAAAAATAACTGTTTGTTCTATTATAATTGTGATTACATTTACAACATAGAAACGTTAATTTTATTTTTACCATTTACATCTCGATATTTTACTATATTAATATTTAATATTATTATAATTTATAATAAAATTTTTTCATAGTTGGTAGAACTATAAACAAAATTATTATTACTAACATTATAGCAGTAATAACTATAATAATAGAGCTCCTAACCATAATTATTTTTAACATTCAATTATCCAAAAATACCAAATACTTCTTTCTTTTCTCACAAATATTAAATATTAATGATGTGTCATTCGTATGTAGAGATTCGACTTCTTTGAGTGTGCGTGTCTGAAAAATATCGTTATTTTTCTCGAGGATACTATTTACAATTTGATTTTCATGTCAGTCAATCCATAACCGCGTAACGATCGTCCAAGTTGAACAGGAGATATATAATCCCGCGTTTAGAACACACATAATCGCGAGAATAAAGGAGAACAAGAGAAAACGGATGATGGTGACGGAAGAGGGTTGGCAGGAAGAGGAGAGGTAGGAATATTTCGGCGGAGCAGAAGCGGAGACAAATTTTAGCTGGGCAGCGCGCGCGGGTGACGTGATATTAATTAACACGAACCCTTCGACCCTCCCGTCTCCCTTCCTCTCATCTCTCTCTTCTCCCTCTCCTTCCCCCCCCCTCTCTCTCTCTCTTTCGTGTTCGCACATTTACCCTTGGAGGCGTGGAACCGAGGGTTCGAGTGTCACACGAAGCGCACACAGACGCGCGCGCACACCTTGCGAGAGCACCGACGAGCGGAAGCTGGAAAGGCTTCTCTAGCAGGCAAAACGATCCGCGACGCGCAACCTTGTTACAACCTTTACGTCACAATAGGGTGTGAATATCATGCTGCAAATGTTTGTACGAAGGCGACGACGACGTCACCGCCTCCGTGGCGTGATGTACCGCCACATGCGTCTCCACTACACGCGTGTGAAGATGTGATCAAGTAAATATGAGAGATACGTTTACCTCAAATATACATATATCGTCACAAAAGAGTTTTGTGTCCAAATTGCGAAATAATTATGCTGTCGATTTTCAAGAACAATTCGTTTCAATCATTTATTTAAATATGTATCTTAATCCCTTTAAGCGCTACAATATTCTTAGAACATTGTACGAATATTGTTAAAAATTTAAATAATGTTAAAATAACATTCCGAGAATATTATTCAATATTTTTAATGTTATGGGAATATTGTATTAATGCTATATGTCCATTTTTATATAATATTCGTGATATATTATTTCACTATCTGTGAAATATATGGTAGTATTATATGAAAATGTTCTACGAATATTATTTTGGTCAAAAATTAATGTAAATTATTATATGCATAAAATATTCATGAACTTTATAATTATTACATTTAAAAGTTATAATATTTTCGATAATTTCGAATATATTGAAGTAAATAATATTATTTATTTCTCATGTAATATTCACACAATATTTATATAATATCAGGAGTGAACATATGACTACTTTTTATTAATATTATTATAAATAATTATTTCAGGAATATTATTTAAATAATATAGTAGCGCTTATAGGGATCTTCCTAAGAAATTACTGTTAAATTTTGAAGATAAACATAGAGTACAGCATAATTTGAATTATAAAAATAAAATTTATAGAAGAAGCGCATATTCTCGATATACAACTTATTTTTAATTTGGATTAGCTTTTGATACAAGCCGCAAAAATAGTTCGTTTCAAAGAAAAAAGAAAGAGGAATATTTTTCGATATTTTCGTTACGTTTGCTAATCGAGTCGTGGATTTTGAGATGCCCGCTCGCTAGCTATATCGGAGAATGCAGAAATGTGCACGCGCGGCGTAACGTCGATTTACGGCGTGAATTACGCCGGTGAACGCGTGTGGAAGCTTTTTTTAAAAGTACGAAAAGCGAAAACAGCAGCGGTGTGCGAACGTGTCTAGGGCGACGGGCGACAAACGCCGTTTCGGAGGCCAGGCACGAGCGCTCTGAAAATTGTTTTCTTACCCTTTTTCCGTCAATCCGCGAGCGCGCGCGCTCGCGCGGTAAAAAAAAAGGGTCGCCCCGCGCTCTCTTTTTTTCCCAGCTATTACATTTTCCCGTGAACGACGTACGTGACCACCGAGTACGGTGCGTTTTTCTCTCCCGCGGATATCTAACATATGTATCGAACGTGAGAATAAACACGAACGACTCTCGCGTTCCCCGTCTCGTGCACTGTCACCGTTGCAAGCTGCATTCGAAATGTTACAAAATATTCGAGTCTAATCGCGAATATTAAATAAAAATACGTTACTCACTCTATCGAGCTTAGCTCTTAAAATACATAATTGAAGATAATTCTTAAATAAGACCAACCACGAGCAAATTAATGTGATATAATTAAAATATAATTTATTAATCGTAATTACATGTTTAATAGTGCAAACTTAATAAATGACATTTTATTAATAATATATTACATTAATTTGCTGGTTGGTCTTATTTCTTCCTGTAATTCTTAATCCTTAAACATATCCGATGCCAACCGTAAACACAGCATAGGAGTCTGGGAGATCTTTGCAACTTTAAGAAGCCATAACTTTGGTTTTCATTAATATTTTTTAACAAATTTTTTTAAAATGTAAGTTCAGAGTTTCAGAAGTGTGACTGTGCGACAGAAGTGGCACTGTCGAAAAATGATCTACTGTAAAATTATTAAGGAAGAACCATTAAACGAAAATAAAGATTTGTAAAAAATCCATTTTATTTTAATTAAATTATATCTTCAACAAACAATTTTTAAAGATTTTATAACGGCGTTTTAAAATAAAATGATACTTTTAAGAAAAATATGATGACAAAAAAATTTATTTCCGTGCCGTTTGAATTTTAGTTGAACTTTGAAATCAATCAACGTCGCGATTGATAGTGAAGACTTCAAACTTTTTCTTCCTCCTAACCCGAACCTTCTATCTCATTCCTTTTTCTCATAGCAAGCGATCGAAATTTCATACGAGAGAAAGAGGTTTTCCAGATCCTATTCTGTGTTTAAGGGTTAAAATTCCTTTATAGTGGATTAGATTTTGGTTTCTGCAAAGTACTTACGGAGTCACATTTTAAAAAAATATAAATTAAAACATTACATTTATTATCTCGTCCTTAAATAGCAATAGTTTACCTTTTCTTATTCAAGAGAAAGAGTAGAAATGCGCTATTTTTAAAAATCCGATATAATTTGGGAAACCAAATAAGCTTAACGTAACTTAAATCAGAGGACAGAGCATGAACTCACTTTCACAACAAAGCCCAAGGCGGAAATGCCACATAAAATACAAGACGCATAGACTCGAGAACGAGGGTGTATGTGATATACATCGATATATCGCGCCAAAGTCCTCATTTCACCCAAGATATCGGATTTTTCCGTGCCAACCCTTCCCCTCATTCACGCTCGCGCTCTCTCCTTTATTATACCTCTATGCCGCCTACTTCTCCCCGCCATCGTCGTCACCCCCGCGAGAC
The DNA here is from genome assembly GCA_003595255.1 of Solenopsis fugax. Classification (NCBI taxonomy): domain Eukaryota; kingdom Metazoa; phylum Arthropoda; class Insecta; order Hymenoptera; family Formicidae; genus Solenopsis; species Solenopsis fugax. The sequence continues at coordinate 10,577 of QKQZ01027972.1, forward strand.
CCTTTATACCAAACAAAGCAATCTCGAACCCGTAGCGAGGACGACGGCCCCTACGCGCGACTGTGCTAGGTGACAATTTATATACCCGGGCTACCTATGTAATAACTTACTCACTCGATACATCTTTTTCGCGCGCGAGACGACGTTTTCACGGCTTTGTACCTCCGCGGCTTGTTACCGCGGGAGGATCGCATTGTGTTGCGTGACTAGCCGAAAAATCGCGCGAGTTCATACATTCGAATACGGCGTTGAAGGCTCGAAGCTTATCTATTTTAACAAAAATTTTGCTTGCCATCTTGAAAGTTACACGTAACATTACAATTATTAAAAGATTTCATTATTATCAAGCTTATTAATAAAATTTAACGTTAACAAAATATTTTTTAAACACACAATAAAAATGTACAATAATATTCTCTTTCTCACTGTCACTCTTTCTTTCGAAATTATCCGATTGCACCTTCAAAAGATAAATGCAAATCGGGGAAAATTGATTACAATTCATTTGATACATTTTTTTCGTACAAGATGTTTTCATATTTTTATATCTTAGCAAAAAAATCGCATTGTTACGCGACTATCCGAAAAATTGTATGAATTTATTTTGAAAATGGTACTGAAGACGGATTTTTGTAATTATTTTCTTTAATAAAAATTTGCTCTTGTAATGTTAAACATTACATTTAATGTATTGGAAGATTTTGTTATTTTATTTTTATTTTAAAAAATGTTTCTTAATAATATTAAATGTTAAAAAAATATTTTTAAATATAAAAATGTATTATATTCTATTTCTCTTTCTCTTTCTAGAGCTCTCTCTCTCAATACTCAGACTAAAATATCTCAAAAAATAAATGTAAGTTTGAAAATATATTTTATTTTTAAATTACCATTTTTATGAATTAAGAATGTTTTGGGTATACAATATGAGCTAAAAATTATCGAAATTTAAAAACTGAAGGTTTCTCTAAGTTTATTCTTTTTTTACCTAATAAACAACAAAGAAATTGGTCGCAAATGCCTGAATTTTAGCCCTGAAACTAGCTCCAAAGAAAAAAAAAAACAATAAAAAATTTGATAATAGTTTTGTAGCGAAAATTATACTATATTTTGCTGCAGTTTAAAATAAATAACTTCTAAACAAATGGATCTAAATAAAGTTTTGTACGAATATTTATTAGAGTTTTATTAATATATGTAAAAATTTTGATTCAATTCGTAATGCTACTTCCCCATGAAATTTGCAAAAAGTATAATATAAGATAATAGCATATAAATATATAAATTATTATATTAGTATATAAATAATATAATATTAGTACTATAAAACGCGATTTTATATAAGAATCAATAGTAAATAAAAAATTTAATAACTTTTAAACCAATGAGTGAATTGTGCTCAAATTTTACACAGATACTTAAACGTAATATTAGAGTATTCTATGAAATTTTTATATTTTTGGTAATGTTTTGAGATATGACCCATGTATCCTTAATTTTGAAAAATCTATTGAGTGTTAGACAAAAATTTTAAATTAATCTACCAGTGAATAACTTATAATAATGATTCAACATCGATAATTTATACTGCAAGCGAGGGTGTGTTCTTTATTAAGCGCATTAAACGTAAGGGCTGTCGGAGCCATGCAATCGAAATGATCGTGGCGCGCGGCGTGACACGTAAGAGCGTCGACGCGATATATGTATTTAATGCGCGCGTTATTGGGGCGAAGCAACTAATAAAGTCGATTTCACGCACGATTCGTTGCGTTCGATGCACACGCAAATAATATAACTCGAGCACTCGGCCCGCGGCTCGACATGCCAGCAACGACAACGGTGTGTATACGAGGTGTGTCGGGACTACTGCACTTTGTCTCGACCCCAAACGTTCGAAGTCAGAGATCGAAACGACTTTTATTAATGTTAAAAAGTTGTTAGTCGCCGAATTACAAAATTCAGCGAAATCGACATAAACATCGTTTATTCAGCTTCCTTAAAAAGCAAATGATTTCCTGGAGATTTATATAATAATCAAGTTCGAGGAAAAACAACTAATTAAAATAATATAATAATTCTAGTAGAGAAAAAATTAATTTTCTCTTTGGTGGAAATAAATAGTGGACTTTTATTCTTTGGGTGACTCTAAATGAATTTTATGTCAACAAACATCTAATTTAAATCTCAATCACGAAGAGAATAAAAGAAAAAGGGAATTCAAAAGAATGCTGACTCTCAGTGCGATGAGGAAATGCACATTTTTTTATGATCGTAGAAAAGACGTAAAAAAGACGCGATATTCGACGGAAACTGCCCGAATAAGACGAGCGCGATAGTTCTGAGACACCGTGTATGCCGACACGTATGTACGTGTATTGTTACGGGATAAGAGACATCGCATTTAAGTCCGTGTGGCGTCATGTGCTCATAACTGCCCCCTATCAGAATAATGTTATTATCCCGGCCACCCCGTGATTATCCAGCTATCCGACGCGCGGCGCTTACTTTTCGTGACTTTGTTTCCTGTACGTCAGCGAAAGCTGTTGAATCGCGTAAACGGAGTGATAAATGGAAATCCAGATTATTGTCTCCGCGCGGAACGGATCCTCGCTTTTCTGTCATTTCTGTCGGATCGGGACGAGAATCACTTTCACGAAATAATCCTGAAATCCTCCGCAGCAGATGAGTGTTCGGTGTTATACTGCAACAATTACTCATCCTGCTCCTACAATCCCTTATATACTGCAACAATTAATACTGTAATTCCCCAAAGCCTCGCTGAAATACATCTCTGCACAATTATAAATTATAATGGAAGAGAGTTTGTAAGATAGACTTTTTTTAAATAGACACATGTACGCATTTCTATAGTTCTGTAAGTCTAAAATGTTTTCAGATTTAAAAAAAGTTTCGAACAATTATTCTTTTTTTCTTAAAATTTAATAACTTCTTTATTCAAATTAGAAAATAATTCTTTACTATATAGTTACCCTACAAATGTCTATTTATTATAGATTATGTAATAATGTAAAGTATTATCATAATATTCTGCAATCTTCTTAATAGAGAGAATTATCAGTATTAGCTAATTGCTCTCGAGGGAGAATCAGTCTCGATTAATGTTCCCATCGGTCGTACAACTTACCGCTTAAATATCAATTTCAAACAGACGGTATCCTTATTAGCATTAGCTTAGCAAGTACGACAAAGAAGTTTAGGTGCGCTGGTAGGAAAGTTCAAGGATGCAAATAAGGGTAATATCGCAACGAAAGTACGGATAAGAGAAGACGAAGATCGTAGTTGCCTGTCCCGTTTACACTTATCGGAATTGAAATTATTTCGTTCGCATAAGATTGTGAGGAATCATATACACATAGAAACACATGTTCATTCTTATAAAATATGAATTCTTATTATCCAAAAAACAAATATAATAGCAATTATTATAATTGCTGCAGTACACAATTATACGGACTATAGCAATTATAATAAGTATGAAATTATATTTATTTTTTAAATAATTTTAATAATTCCGTAATATCGTATTATAATTGTACTATGCACAATATATCATACGTGTACTACAAAATTAAAGATTGCTCAAGATTTAAAAAAAATATGTATAATATTTTGGGAAATTATAATTACAATATAATGTTGTAACCGTAATTATAATTATAATGTAATATATTGTAATTACGATTTTCCAAAGTATTATATAAATTTTTTTTAGTCGTACGCAATTAATTTAATTTTGCACAAAAATATATTTTGCAAAATATATATTTATCATTCTAAATATATTTGGAACAATATTTTGACTTCATTTTTTTTCAAGATATATTTAATCTTATTATTTACATATTATTCTTTAATCTGTTATTTTTATATAACAATGATACATTATTTAATAAATGTTAGGTTTTATGTAGAAACATAACTTTTATGAAAATCACAATAACATGTACAATTATTATATATATTATTAATTAGTTATATATTTTGAATTTTAAATAATATATTTAGTAATAACAATTTTGGTTTAATAATATAACAAACGATTTACCATTATGATAGCACTATTAAAGATTGAATTCTTATGAACATCATGATAATGCAAGCTCCCTTTATCATTCAGGTCACTTCATCAAAACTGAGTCCATAATTACTTTACCCCCCCTGCTCGAAATAAATCATTTCTCGCCTCTCCTCCCTTCGCCGAGTAACAGGAGTACCGCCATTCAAACCGTCCCTAATTCATATCGGGTAATTGAGGCAGTTTACATTGCTTGTTTTTTATATCTTGTCAATAACACGGGATATAATGTGGGAGTAGAAATTATTTCTTATAGACTTTTATATATATGGACTCATCTAATATATATATATAGAGAGAGAAAGTTGCGCGATATATAAACTATTCTACTAATTCTACTAATAAATTATTATTAAGTTGAGAATAATAGTATAACAATAATTTTATTAGTCTATACTTCAATAATATATTAATACAGATTTGATTTTCTCCGCACGATTTCTTGAAAAATTCAACGTACCTGGTTGAAGGATAAGTAAATGAAAATATAAGACTTATATAGGATGGAAGCGTCGAAAGCCGATTATTCATCACCGAGATTTTTAAAACGAAATCGCCATCGTTGCGGCCGCTCATAGGTCCATCACGTCGGATGAATGAATAATTATCCCGAACCCCCCGCGTACGAAGCGAACCGTTTCCTCGGCGCTACTCCCTTCGTCGTGGAAATGCCTATATACCGAACCGCCCCCAATTTATATAAGCTAACCGACTCGGCGCCCTCGACCACCCCCGTCGCCCGGTGCTCGTATAATAATTCCGCGATTCCCTCCCGATGTTCATTTCATTATT
>QKQZ01027975.1:0-17035 GCA_003595255.1 Solenopsis fugax
CTTATTTACTAAAGCAGATAAAAACTCCAGTTTTTTTTTTAACGTAGGACTTCTTTTTTACTGAAATATAAAATTATAAAAATATAAAATAACGGTTGTAACGTCTACTATGTAGAACGACATGTTTACTGAAGATTTAAAACCGAAACACTGTAATGGCGATAGAATATACTTTAAAAAGCGTGCGTGGCGGCGAGAGTGCAAGATACCGTACTGCCCAACAAAAATTAATATGTTAAATGTTTTTTTTTTNAAAAATATTGTATTTCATTCCTCTAAATAAACTATTTTAAAACATAAAAAAACGTACCAGTTCTCGTCCGATCACTGAAGTCAACGTTGGGCACGGTTAGGTTGGTTAGTACTTGGATGGGTGACCGCTTGGGAACACCGTGTGATGTTGTCCTCTTTTTGCATTTTTATTATTTCCAGACAGCATAAAAAATGTATCATAAAATTTTTAATATTCTAAACATGTGTTGGCAAGAAATATGTAGTAAAAATTTTATAAAAATATTTTATAAAGATTTTGATATAATACAAAAATTATAATACAATATTTAAATATACAGAAACGTATTAAAAAATATTTTTTGTATATAAAACAAGAAATATTGAAAGATTAAAGTTGAATATAATATGTAAAAAGTAAGCTATATAATTAAGGGATTTCGTTTTGTGTGATTAATAATACAGGTCTACAAAAGTTTGTTATAAGAGTGTGAATAGTTATTTCTAAAATATTTTCACCCACTTAATACGAATTCGTTGTTCAAAGTTGCCTATCATGTTACAATTTTAAGAAAAAAAGCAAGAAGATTATCATTTTGAAATTGATTTATAAGATGTTTAATTTCTTTGTATTTTTTTTAATTTATTTTTTTTATTCGAGTCTCATATTTATAAGCTTATATTTATAAGTCTTATTATATTATATAATAAAACCAATGTCTCAATTTGAAAAGATTATTTTTATTTACTTACAAATATTCTATATGGAAAATATATTTTATTTTTGTGAATAATTGAAATACAGATTTTATTCTCACTTAGTTTATTTCAACATCTTTATAGAGCTTTTAAAAAATAAATTATGTAGGCTTTTTTTTGTTCACATACCTTCTTTAAACTTCGAAATTCAGAATTCTCTTACATGTCTCTTGAATTTCTTTGATATGTTAATGATTTTTAATTTAAAAATTTCTAGGATTCTTAAATTTCAAGTATCTAAAATATTAAATATCACAGATAAAGATCCTGTTAATATTTAAAGTTTATTGTAAGTCAACTTGCTGTATCTTTTCTTTCAGTTTTATTTTTGAAAATATAGAATTAATTAAAATAAAAGTACACAATATCCATTAAATTATTATTGTATTTATATGCAATGATTAATTCATTAATTAGACACACTTATATTCATCCATCTGTAAAGAACAGAAATGAAAAATGAAACATTTCTCATTAATGAAGCTTCGCACTAACAAGTAAACCTACGGAGGTGTCACTCACCGATTTTAATGAAACTTTGTAGAACTTTGAAAAATATTTGATACCTATTTTTTTTATCGGCAATAGTCCACTCTGAAGGGTGAAAACTACCCCTTAAAGATAAGGGATAGATTTAACATATTAGGTGAAATAAGTTGAAAATTTTAAAAAGTAAAATGTTTTAGGAGGTTTTTGGGATCGCTGAAACTAAATCTTATGTCAAAAGTATGAAATTCAAAATGGCTGACCCAATATGGCGTCCAGATACATTAAAATTTTTATTATTTTTTTTGAAAATGAGTAAATTTTAAGAATTCTTGTTATCACAGAAATAAAATTTCCGATTTTTGGATCGATGATTTTAAATATGGTGTTAAAGATATAAAATTCAAAATGGCGGTCTCAATATGGCAGCTATATACGTTAAAATTTATAATTTTTGCAAAAAATGTGTTGATACAAGATTCTCACTTTTCGGGGTGCTTTTTTACAGTGAGTCCCCTTGCCNAGTGCTTTTTTACAGTGAGTCTCCTTGCCTCTCACCTTTCGGGGTGCTTTTTTACGGAATGATTTAATTTCAGCGACCCCAAAAACCCCTTAACCCATTTTACTTTTTAAAATTTTCAACTTTTTTTTATTTCATATTACACGAAATAAGTATCTGGACGCCATATTGGATCGGCCATTTTGAATTTCAAATTTTTGACATAAGATTTAGTTTCAACGACTCCAAAAACCTCCTAAAACATTTTACTTTTTAAAATTTTCAACTTATTTCACCTAATATGTTAAAACTATCCCTTACCTTTAAGAGGTAGTTTTCACCCTTCAGAGTGGACCATTGCCATAAAAAAAATACGTGTTAAATATTTTTCGAAGTTCTACAAATATGCAAAGTTTCATTAAAATCGATGAGTGACACCTCCGTAGGTTTACTTGTAAGACTTAATTAAATCTAGTAGGTTTAATTTAAAAAGAATTATCCGACAAGTTATGGAATTAATTGATGTCAACGCGACATGTAAATAAACAATGATCAATTCGGAGCAGACGCACCTCACAGAATACATGATGTGTCCCGTGGCGCGTGCGCGCCCGTCGAGTAGTCTGCTGGTAGGGTGCCGTTTTCAACCCCCCCTCGAACCGCGAAGCCACCCTCGCGTTCTGCGCATCGTAAGCGCCCCGGCGAGACCAACTCCGAGACAAGCTATTCCTTCTTCGGCTACATTATTTTTCGCGATCGTACGGGCGTCGCGAGCGAGGATAATCGTCGCCGTGATTCCGCACACAGTAAGGCCTCCGCCACGAAATCCGCGTCCCATTATCGCGGTGTGTGCACGGGAGTTATTGATTCCTATCGTGAGCGGACGGTGGCGGTTCGTCGAGCACGCTCGGAGCACACCTGCTCGAGAAGGTAAGCGGCGACGTGCCGTTTCACCTACTTTAGTCCGTTGGTGACTTCGATTGCTTTAAGGTGCGTTGCAACGCGTTGCACGGTGTGGTTGCCAAGGGGTAGCAAGCTCGTGATGGACTGTTAATCGGTAAATCGGAGATAGGCATGGCAACGTGATTTCGTATATTGTATCGTCGTTACTTACTGTATTTTATTTGTAAAGGAGTTTCCGCGTTTGTTAGTACAATTTATGATACAAACTCCCCAGATAGCCAAACGTGAAAATTCAATCAAAATCAAACAACTACAGAAATTAAGTTGCTCGTTAATTGCTATTACGTTGCCTTTAATTTAATACGACGAACATGTTTTTGTCAATTCAATATCAATACGCTGAGTTTTATTGTACAGTAAATCGTGACACAATTGTTACAACTAATGTTAATGGCAATCTGGCAGCAATATGTGAGCAACAATTCTAATTCATAAGTATATTGCCGATGAATTGTTGGGAACTTGCCATTATTATATTTTGAAAATTGTTACTGACAAAAACGTACTGGAAAGAGGATACCCCCTTCTGTTGCTTTGCTGACAACTTATGAGTAATATTTGTGGCAAGTTGCTGACAATTTGCACTCGTTTGGCTATCTGGGTCGCTGTTCGTAAGGTTCGCAAATCTATTTTATTATCTTAATAGAAGAATATATTTTCTTTAGAATTTACTAAAATATAATAATGCGTATATCGAACTGAAAAAAAATTATTAAATTTTAATAAATAATTTGTATATTTGCAAGAAAATATTTACTAAATGTAAATATATAGATATTGTTTAGTAAAAGGACAATTAATTAAATTTAATTATCGGTTTTGTTTTATTGAGTAAATACTTATGTATTGCAAGTAAATATTTTCTTGCAAATATACAAATATTTATTAAAATTTAGTAAATTTAGTAATTTTTTTTCATTATAGATATTTATGAATTGTGTAAAAAAATAATTAATGAACTTTCAGAAGTGTTTGAAGGACTTGAGTAATCTACGTTAATTCACAGAAGCCAAGATGAAGATTGGATTGCTGAAAAATTTTTTGCACTATTTCAACCTGAGGCAGGGCACGATACTAATTGCCATATTTCAATTGGTAATAATAATCTCTGTGAAATCGAGCAATTAATCTCTATTACGCTGAGCATAATTTTAATAAATGTTACCCCCGCAGTTTTCGTCTGGATTCAGTATGATATTCTTCATTCTGGCTCTGGCGCACGCAATGGGGATTCAGGAAATGGTCGTGAGGGACACCGAAGATGCCCTCGAAAGGGAGGCCTTGGAAGAGATTTCTTCAAATCATCTCAATACGAAAAAAATGGACTTGGCACATCACAACGCAACCGGTTAATACAGTACTTGCATTCAAACGAGGCACAAACATTATGCATGAAAAAAGAAAGAAAGAATCATTATCCCTCTTGTTACCGCGATTTTATTTGCAGAAATGGTATACGCGATGTACTGCGGCCTCGTCATTACAGTTATCCACTTCATCTCCACCATGTTACTTCTCTACGGAGCTCTGACGGTAATCAAAATTGCTTAAGAAAATTAAACAGCTCAACAAAAAACTTTTTTTAAATACCAGAATAAGATTAGTTATTTCCTATAGTTTTTTGGATGCTGAATACGAATTTGGTTTCCAAATTGCTCCATTACGTTCCTGGAGAAAATAGTATGTTTATAAGATGCGCTTGAGTGTTGAATAAATGTTTAGTTGGTGTTTTAAAACATTTATTGAAGTGTGAGATAGAAATTCAAACATGGAATTGTTTATGAGATGTTCATAATTATTTGATAGACGTTCGAGAAGTGTATGTTTTTAGAATTTTGTAAAACACCCTTTGAACATTTGCAACATTCTGAAAACACAGAACACTTAATAAAACATTCCCATAACATTTGTAACGTCTATCAAATATCATGAACATTTCATTAACATTTCCATGTTTAAATTTCTATCTCATAAAGACTAAAATAAATGTTTGGTAAACATGCCATTTTCGTCAGGGGTTACAATTTTGAAATTTTGCAATTAAAGTTGCAAAAAGAGCTATTTTCATATCGTATGACTATTTGCACAATATCATAATACAGTATATTACATATATTCGTACGTTATTGTGATAACAATGTCATAAACGTATGCGTAATACGATATCATGTGCTGTTAGGGTACAATATATGTGTTGAAGTTTTATTACAAGTAAAAATAGACAGAAGACGTGCCCTTCGCGCGCACTATTTAGCTTTTTATTTTTTTAAAATCAATTACATTAAAAAAAGTTCTATTAATGCACATTTTTACAAAATGGCATTTGTTAACTCCGCAATGACAGACTTGTGAAAAATTCTTAGTTAATTTTTTATTAAAATTCAAACATGATTTAATTTTCATCAACTATATTTCACCATTTCGAATTTGTTAAATTCAGCATTAGATTCATATTCAGTATTATAACAGACTTTTATGCATAAATTTGTACTTTTGACATCCGCCATATTGAATCTATTTTGAATTTGTTAATTTTAACATCGCATCTGCGCATTTTTAGTAAAAAATCATTAAGTTTAAAGAAATATAGTTAAAAGTTATTTAATAAATCAACGATATGGTTCACAATAGATTTTCCTGCAATTGACTTGATATATTTAACCATCTTAGATATTATTAATTATAACTGATACAAGAAATTCCTTTTGAGAATTGAAAGTTTTGACAACATACTTAATTTTGATTGCAATAAAACTTATCCAACACGTCACATATCGATGTTATATGACAAAGTATATAAAAATAGTCCTTTTTACAACTTTAACTGCAAATTTCTCAAAATTGTGACGTAATAGAGCAATTTGAAAACCGGATTCATATTCAGCATTCAAACACTACAGAAAAAGACACAAATTTCCTTTCCGGTGTTTTATTTTTCTTGTTGAAATGTGTAATCGAAGATCAAAGCTTTTTTTCGATGATGTACTTGATTTTCAGAACAATCGTCATTTCATGGCGCCCTGGATGATGGTCAAAATCACTATTATATCAGCCTTAGCAATCTCATTGTTCCTGGTAGAAGAAGATTGTCCTTTTCTTGCGACTCTAGGCGGAAGAGCTGGTATTTGCGAACGTACGTTAAAATTTAAAATTATATGAAAATTCGCGTTCGTATTGCACATGCTATGAATTTCTTCGGTTAAATTTTTATATTCTATCTGAAAGAAAATTCAACTAAACCCTTATATTTATTCATGGTTATAAAGCATCGTAAAACACGTGAAAGAAAAATGTTAGAACGATCTAGATATTATTTCACTTGCTGAAAAATCTTCTGTTAACTTTATTTTATAAAACATTTCTCATATTGCTCATTTACTACAATGACATAACTCAAAAAAACAAAGTTTATCAATTTGAATGTTTTGCATTATAAAAATTCTATATAATTCTTTTAAATGCGATTTTGATGTAACGATTTGATCTACTATCAGCTCTTTTAATTTAATTCGAATTGAATTTAATTCTCATAAAAATTCTCTTTTTCGCAGACAACTCAAGAATGATCATTTTTTAGTTATGTCGTTGTAGCAAATGAACAATATGAAATATTTTACCCTATAATTTTTATTGAAAGATAATGTAATTTTTTTCAGGCCTAATCGCCTTTTTCCTGATAATTATGAGTTTTTACGTCTGGTTCGTGGTATACAGTACTTATAAAAGCCTCGAGACGAAGAAGGGACTCACGCACGAAGTGCACAGTATGAAAAAAAAGTACGCAGTGCCCGTACAACTAGAAATACCAAAGGCGATCCAGGTCTCAGTGAACAAACCCTACGAACTTTAAAAATATTGTGAGGGCAATGGAGCATTTAATCGTCAATGAAGATGGGGGAATCCGTGATGTCGTAAAAACTAATGCTTTCGGAAATCGGGATGGTAATTTAGAGATGATTGCAAAATCATATATGAAATGAGTTATCTCGAAAATGAAAATCGTTACATGCTGGCGGAAGGCCAGCTTTTCATAATAGTGAATCGTATGCGTAGGATGGAATAAACGAAGATTCTACTGCGTAAAAGCTCAAGAGGACTTGCAAGAAACGCGCTTAGCATATTTAAACGTTTCTCCTTGTTCTCATTGTTAAAATAACATGCTCCTTTACGTTCATGCGCTAAGGTGATTCTTCAATGCGACGCACAGATACTAGTGTTTAGGCCATTCAACAGGGTGTTTACTCAAATTTCGTGAAAGAATTCCCTGAGAATTCCTGGATTTCGTAGAAATTTTGTTCTAAATTCTAAATAAAATAAAATTAGAGAATTTTTTTAATGCAGCGTTGAAATAAATTTATTTTATTTTACCTTTTAATGTTCCTTAATTGTATAATCATAAAAAAATCATTTGAGTTTTGAATATTAAATTTGGGAAAGTACTAAAAAAAATAATATAAACTAAATGAGCAATCTGTTCACATACAGATCTAGTTCACCAAAAATATAAAATTCGAAAGGTGATTAAACGCACAACGCTAATTTAGAATTATTACCTTTCTTTTTAAATAAACAATCGCAAATCACGACAGAATGTACGTGGATGTGTATATTTATTGCTAATCGCTTTTGCATTATTAAGAAAAATATGATCGAAGAAACTATTTTGTCAGAAAAAGAAAAAATTTAAAAGTTTTCAAACAGTAATCTCCCTGTACCCATGTATAAAATCCCATAAAAACCCATTATATATTTTCAAGAATAAAAAATTAATTTTCTCAAATAAAAAATAAAAATTTCAGGTTTTTCCGATTTTTCAGTAGTAAAAAAACACCCTGTTGAAAAAAAAAACTACATATCCAATGTACACTTACATGCGACACACGCGTTCTGGATTTCTATCCGTCGAAATTCCGATGGATATCACGATTCTAAAAGTAATCTCTATCTCTTCTGCTGTATAAATGCGCACTTCTTTTCACGCGCAAGACTGAATTTATTTTTTTAGCATAAACGAGTGACATCTCTAGAGAAAGATATGCGCTCTATAGATTAATAACGTTGAGAAAACGCTATGTATCGTAGATTAATTTTCTAGAGAAATAGCGGGGGACAGGACTCCGAATCATGGCATAATTAGTTTTATTTCGTTTATCAGTTTTACTTAAACCCAACTTGTTTGTGAAATTACAACCTCGTTATCTGCGGCAATATCCGTGTGATATAAAGTAGAATCTCTCTTGTGTATATGTATATTAAATGTATGAAAAAAAACGTAAAAATAAAAATTACAATACTTCAGATATATATGTAGATGACATGATGTATACATGATATGATTCGACTATGAAACAAAGGCGTGTTCAATGAATCGCCAAAAACGCGGGTGCGATTATAACAACAATCTATTTAAAATCATCGAAGAGTGAAGATGTATATCACTTTTATAATGTATTTATATATAACGAAAAAATTTTCGTGGAGCTAGAAAACACATGATCGATAAGGATACACGATTGCATTGCAAAGCGCTTTACCGCGAAGCTACGAAAAATGATTTGCTTTTTGTCACAACGATGATTTATGGCCAACGTTCGCTTTTAGTTAGCTGCAGCAACATTCTTATCTAAAATGTAAGAAAATGTGAGTATCACGCCAACAAGTAACTTGCGATGTCCCCCGTTATCACCTGGGGAAGTATTCCTTCTGTTTATATTTAAAAATTTGCTCGTCAATAGGCGTCTTCAGCGAATAGGCTCGTGTAACAAGTTTACGACACAATCTCTGTTAAGGTATTTCTCGTCTCTTCAATTTATCGATATCTTATTTTTCTTTTTCTTTTTCGAAAACTCGCACATAATACACCAACGAACGATATCACCAACAGTTAATAGAACTCTTCATTTGGTCCTCTATCGTAACGTTTGGTACAAACGTTATTTCTTCTGTATAAACAACTCGAGTATGCTGAAATCTCCATGAATATGATGTACCTACAAGCCGTACCCGCTCGTTCTTCTTTTACTCAGCCAAAATAAGTGAGAAAAACGAAGGAACATGCGAAAATCATCTCTCGACGCGCGATCAGGAATTCACCGTCGTTATGTAGCCTCCAATCACGCTTTGTCGTCGGTCAACTCGAGAAACTGCGCGTAAAAGTCCCTCGTGCATTCGCCCTTGTTGTTGAACACGAACTTGTAATAACTACCGTCTGCGCATATCACTGCACAAAGGGATCGCAAAAGTGAGAGATTGAACGAAGTACGTAACATAGTTTTTGTTTAATTCGCATTCTTCTAATTTACTAAAGCATCGCTTACCTATGATACTATTGTTATCCTGACCAAACGCGCACATGCACTGGGGACCGCCCGGCACTTGAAATTTGCAGAAACTCCAACTCGAGCTGAAGTACTTTGGCAGGAACGTGGCGGACGCTAAACTAGATTGGCGATTCAGTTTTTGATCTTCGACGGCGAATACGTGTACGGTGCCGTGATCGCTGGCAACGCACAGCCATGTAGAATCATGATTGAAATTTATGCTGGAAAAAAACGTATGCGAGCTGATAATAATTTCTCCATATAACTCTGTATTATCCTTTTACCATGCTTACCAATAGATATTTGCATGATTCGCTCCTCTTCTTAATTCGTTAATCATGTTACCGTTTTGCGTATCAAATACTCTTATCAGAGTGCCCTTCTCTGAGGCAGTGGCCAATCTGGTGCCCTGCAGATTTAAAGCTATGCAAGATAAAGGCGTTTCGTGTGCTTCTATATTTAAGGGTTGCTTCTCTGTATTAGCCAAATCTATAACTAAAATGCAAATCATCAGTGTTACATAATACGTTTGATGCGCAAGATGCATTGATTTCGTTTTTACCTTGAACATGGCCGTTTTTTCGTCCAGGGAAGGCGAGTAATGAATTGTTGCTGTTTGGGCACAGAACACACAACCCTCGCGGATTAGGATTAGTTTCGAATACGTGCAACTGTTGGGGATTTTGTGTAAACGTATAAACCTTTATAACACCCTCCAGCACTACCACTATCCTGTCTCTCCGCAGTTTGACTCCTTTTACAGGTGCATTGAATTCTAATGTAATTGCTGGCAATTTCTTGATATCGTCCCATATCATGACTACAATTACAAAGTATAAATGACTTTTATTTGTAATGATATTTATACCATATATGTAGAAAATAAAAGAAACCTTTGTTTGTTGGGTACATCGGCTTGTCTCCACCCCCAACCAAAGCCAGATAATTACATCTGAAAAGCATTTCCACATATCCGAGGCCCCCATCGCTGAAATCGTGTCTCTCTTTCTCCTTCAGTGGATCACAGTTGTACACTCGGAACCCGTTCTCCATGCCACAGGCGAAGCATCCTGCAAATGCGTGAACAGCACAGTGATACAGCCTTATCTGCTACACGTACATTCCTCTCCTTCGCAATTAATCGACTATCACGTATATTTACGATGCATACACGCGCCGTCACGAGCGCAGAAGATGACTGGACCTGATAAACTCACACATGAAAACGTGATATCACAAACTTATTTCAAGAGTGGAGTCACGTTATGTGCATCTGTATCGCTTCGAGATGGGACGGAAAGAATGAGAAAGAAACGAAAGGAAGACACGAAGCGTACTGAATCATTTCATTCTTTTCACACCTTTTAGAAATCAGGAGATTCGCTCACTGACGAAAACCGATCGTATGATAGCGAATCTGTCGCAAATTGCGCGGACGTCGGAGGGTCGCCGACGTTTCTCGGCAAAGAAGCTCGCGGTCAGATCGATCGGCGAGATCGGAGCGTCCTCCGATGCTCTGGCGTGAGGTTAGAAACAACGAACATCGAGCGCAATCCGTAGGACTGAATTATCATCATGTTGTGTCGCGTCGTCGTCGTATCGCGATCGTGAACGACTTGACTAGGTTAAAACGGAAGCGAGGCAAATCTGACAGATACGCGGACGTCGCTATCGATGCGTTGTCAATTAACCGCGCCGTCGTACCTTGGTCCTGGTTGAAGCCGGCGTAGAGCAGGCCATTACCGTGCGTGTTGCCCGCGGTGAGGTTCATCGTGGATCACTCCGTCGACGAAAACATCCGGACCCTAGACGCGTTGCGAATCTCGGTCACATCGCCGCCGGTCCGCGACACCTTTCCCAGCTTTCCCTACCGCTACGAGTGTACGGTGTACGTCTGTACGAATGTGCAGTGACCGTGTATGCGCACGCGCGCGCGCATGTGATGTCATATGTGTTGACAGAGTGGCCATCCCGGCCTTTTTCAAACGAATCCAATTGATTTTGATAATTTTATCAATCATATTATAGCAATTTTAAATTTTTGACATCAGATCAATAATCAGCGACCTCAAAAACCTCCAGATAATGATTTTAAAGTATTAAGGTTATTATTCAAAATTTTATGCGAACGAATTTAATCTCTAAAAACGACAATTTTTTGGTATATATTAATAACAAATTATTTAAAATATGATTCTAAAACTTAATTTATTAGTTAAAGGAAACCTTTAGCAATCTAGCTAGCAATACCAAACATGCTAAACCTGGTAAAAATTTTTTTGTATATAATTGTGTTATGATTGAACATAATTTCCTGTAATCCTTATATAAAATGATATACTATATATTTGTATAAAATTATATATAATTGTTTAAAAAATTTTTTACCGAAGCTTTTAGGATGGTATTACATACTAAAATTTAAAATACATTAATATAAGGTATAACTATTGTAATTGATTATATTATTTTGACTGAAGAAAAATTTAGAATTAAGAGATATGAGTGGTAATAGTTCGTTTTATGGTATTCGTTTTGTAAAAAAAATTGTGAACAATTGCACAACTTGAACAAGAATCAGAACCATAACTAAGGACAATAAGGATACAGGCTCAGGAACAAGAACAAAAGGGATTCTGAAAAAGAAGACCAGATTATCAAATATATTTTCAAATTTTGAATGAACATAAACTTTTAAATTTGTACAAAAACGAACTTAATTTTTTAAATTTTGAATTTTAAATAAATTTAGTATGTGCGAATAAATAACTGCATTTTTTATGATAGTCCATTAAAAATAAAAAAAAATAAAAGTCCATAAAATTTTATAATACAGTAACAAAAATTATTTGAGTTATTCACCAAAACTCTTTATGGGGTAAACTGAGGCGAATTGAATTACTATTTTATACTATTTATTATAATTAGCACGATAAAGCAAATCGTTTGAAATAAAAAACTAATAATTGTCTCAAATAATAATAATAATAATTGTCCGATTTGCCTCGATCTCTTCTATACCTCCTGTATATTATTTTTTTCACAGTATAAAGAATAACACAGTTCCAACATTTATCGAGTTTTACACTGTTACGTGAATTTGATTTAGAAACGTAAAATGTTTGCGCTTGTACTGTCCTACATTTGAGTCTGTTTTCGTTTGATTAAACTTTACATTATATTCAGGTATACCTTCTTCTGATTTAATGATTTTTAGAAACCTGTAAAAAATATTAATTTTTAATTAAAAATTTTGTAATACACATTTGTGCATATTGTTTGGTCATTGCGTATGTAAATATGTATATGTTTAATAATACAAAATTATTTGAAATTACCTTGCTGCATACGTTTCACTCTCAGTAATGTATAACATATCGTCCACATATCTACACAGAAGACCATTGTCTAAATATTCAGAGAATATTTCTTTGATCATATTTTGGTAATATATATCACATAAAATCGGAGACACTGACGCACCTTGTGGCACACCAAGTTCTTTTATTGAATATACTCGACCATTAAATTTAACCTACAATAAAAATATTTCATATTAATTGCAGCTTTAATTTTATGTATATTAGTTTTACCTTTCGACGATGTATTAACTTATATATCCTATTATTCAACTTTGTTATTGGAACTAATATGGGTTTTGTGCCGCTTGGATTTAAATTTTTTTTTATTGACCTTTGAAGGTAAGGCCTTGAAATTTGCAAGTACAGTTTTCTTATATTACTTTGACTTCTTTTAATTGTTTCACCAATAAAAGTTCGTGCTACAAGACACCTGCCATGCTCTTCATATAATTTTTTGCAATAAGTATCAATAATATCGTATAATTTTTCTGAAATAGAATAGTAAAATAAGTAACTCGTTGACAAATACGTTAAATATCTTAATAATAAATTATACTTTGGATTATCGCGCCAAATGCATCTTGAATATCACAACGAACATAATATAATGGTTGATTCTCAAATCTGGATGTAAACTTCTTAATCACATCTCTACAACTTTTTATCGTTGGAGACCCATTTTCATCAAAATAGGTAACATATAATTGTTGCAAAAATCTTAAAACAACATTATCAGAATCGTATATCCCTTTACTATTCCTAAAATTGTATATATGTATTTTTTTACACATAGTATTTACATTTATTTTTAGCCTAAATAAAGGAACAACATTGAAGGAATAATACAGTTCTACAAAAAAATTAAACAATTCAACAAAAAAATAAAAAAAAATAAAAATAACAACAAAACTTGACATTTTCTATTGTTTTTTGGACGTTAAATATGAATCCAAATTGCTCCATCGCATCACAATTTTCAGACATTTACAGTTAAAGTTGCAAAAGGGCTATTTTCACTTATGAGTTTTTTAAAATTATTGATGTATAATTTGAAGAGAGTCCAAATAATTGCAATCATCATCCCATCTTTGAAAAGTAGTCATGGTCGATGTGCGATAAAATCTCAATAATCAAATATGCATCATGCGATCAGTCGTAACAGACTTAAATAAGTAATAAATATTAGGCAATAAATCACATATATCAGTGATCAATTGTGTTAAAAAGCGATGTTTGAACTTATACTTCTGTTTATATTCATTGAATTTCATACATAAATTTTTGCAAAAAGTTGGATACTTTTTAAATTTTGATGTCTACTATGTTGAATTTTAAAATTGTCAATTATGACATCGAATTTATATTCAGCAACCTAAAAAAACCTTTAAGTTTAAAATGTATGCATTTGGTAAATCGTCAGTGATCATAGCTCTCTGCAATAGGCCCACAATATCCATATAGTTAAACATTCTGAATATCTGAATATCTTATTAATCATAGTCAGGATTGGATAGTAACTATTTAAAAAGTTAATAACTTTTATTTAGTTAACTTTAAATGATTTAATTTGTAACTTTAACTAGTATTAATTTTAAATATTAATTAATTTTTGAAACACATAAACGTTAATTTATTAATTTTTTCATAAGTTAAAAATTTATCTATGTATAAAAAAATTATAAAAGAAAAAATACACTTCCACATAAAAAACAATATTTGTTATTTAATATAAACTTAATTTACAAATAATATATAAAATTTGTTTGAGTCGTATTATAATGTTTGATTCATATTATAAAGTTTTGAATAATTCAACTTTAAAAATTTACGAATTTTTAACTTAATATAAATAATGCTTTCCAAATTAACTTTTAACTTAATTCAACTTTTAAAATGTAACTTTTAATTATTATAGTTAGTTTTTTGTTTATGTAACTTTTAACGTAATTAATTTTATAAGCCATTAACTTTAATTTAAAAAATATACATTACTAAAAATATACCTTACCTAACTCTAATCATAGTCTAAACACCAAAAATTTCTTTTGAGGGCTGAAAGACCTAACATGCTTAATTTTGATTACAATAAAACTATTCCAGCGCATCACATATTGTAGTTATAATATGAAAAGTACATGAAAATAATCTTTTTGTACTTTAGTTGTAAAATTCCTTGAAATCGTGACATGAAGAAGCAATTTAGAAATCATATTCGTATTCAGCATCCAAAGAATTATAGGAAATAATTGGTTCCATTCTGGTGTTTAAGAAAACCATTTTTTTGTTGAAATATTTAATTATTAAACAGATGTTTATGTACTTTGTTATAAATAAAGCTCTCAAACCAGAAGGACTTGGAACAAATTTATATGTCCCAATATTATATTTCTCATCTAATTCTGTATAGGATACAAGATTATGAGTATTCTCCTTTTCTTTTATAAATTCTTCTTGCATATTGCACCAATTATCTTTTGTGATATAAATCCATTGCTTTTTAGATTGCTTCAAGACTACATATTTATGTAAAATCTTTATGATGTATTGTGCAAAAAACCAATGCAATAGCTTTAGTATAATTATTTTTTGTATTGTATTATTATTAATTGAATGTAACCACTGAATTTGAGAAATCTAAAAAAAATAGATATTTTACCAAAAATATTAGATTTAATTATCAAATTAATAGGAAGAAATAATTCCAGGTAGCAAGCTGATGTTATTTGTCATTATTGTAACATCAAAATAACATCTTTGATGACATTTTAATGTCAAAATGACGACAAATAATGTCAGCTTGCTACCTGGAAATAATCTTGAAGTCAAAGCTATTTATAATTTACATAATCATTCAATAAACATACATCCAGCTTGTTTAATAAAAATGGTTTAATATGCTCCATGTCTAGTATGCCCCCAATGGCATTTGTTTGTTTTGATTTTTTTCTTATAAAGGATCTTGATATCGGTATCTTGCTTGGAGTTGTCTTTAAAAGATGATATATTGTGTACTTTATAAGCTTTCGATTTCTTGATGTGCCAAATAATTCAAGAGGGACAATTTCATACAATAACAAACTAAAGAAAGCTTGCACTAAATGGATATCAATTTGATGTTTAAATTTCTGAGTTTCATATCTCTGATTATTTTTTGCTATTGTATATTTCAATTTATCAAAATAATTAAATCTGTTATGCCGATCTTTGAAGGATTTTAATATTGGTGACAATGCAGGAATAACATGATCTAAATTAATGTTTCTGTAAGGTTCGGTAAGACCAATATCTGTATCCAAAATTTTCCGGCATATATCTTGTACCGTATTCCTGCTCTCTAAAATATGATATTTTGAAATTTTTGCCGTAGTACGACTTGTCTTCCTTATTAGACTTCTAGATATAAACAATTTCACTTTAGAATTATATTTTGTAAATGGCAAGAAAGGCGTCATATTTGCTTTTACTTTCATTTTAAATATTGTGTGTTGTTAGATGTGTTTCTTTTTATTTCTTTTCCTAGAAAAAAACACATTTGACTCTTATAAAAAAAAGAAAATCGGATACGATAACGAATAATTAAAATTAAAACAATCCCGATATTAATTATGCTATGTTCTAAAAAGAATTATATTCAAAACATAAAATAATAGAAACCCGTTATTCATAAAATAACTCACCTTTTTCGATTTATATATATTCTCTTTCACGTATACGCATTCCATAAGTATCCCATTGGATTCAAATACAAGAAAAACATCTAAATTGTTAAGAGTAATGCGGTGAGTGAAACAAAACACAATAAGCTGTATTCGCTTTGGCGCCAAGGCTTCTAAAACACAATAAAGCTCAGACTCCATGTATGCGGTGAGCCTGCGGCAAATGGTGCAGTGACCAATCAGGAATGTGTGGCATGCCGGAGCTTACCGCAGCCCAGCTTGCGCCTGATTTCTGATTGGTCACCGCACCATTTACCGCAGGTTCACTGCATACATGGAGTCTTAGCTTAACAGTAGTCAAGAATAAAATTAAAGTGCCTTTACATGGGAGCGTCATGCGTTAAGGCATGCGCGGTAAAATATGTTTAATAATTTTACTGATGCAAATACAATTCCAATATTCATTAACAATACTGAAAATCTATAGTTAACGTTCCATATAGAAATAAGAATACATCTTTTATAAATTTTTAATTATGTTAGAAAATTTTTGAACAATGAGGTGCATGAATAAATTCTTTTTTCGGGGTAGAAACTCCAGCAATTTAACCAATCATTAGTGAGTTCGTCTGATTGGCTAAGATTGCTGTGACTTTTGCACTAGCTACATCGAAAAAGAAACTCATTTATGCACCTCTTGTACAGTCATGAGCTAAAAGGTTGCAACACTTTTTTTTGAACGAGTTTCGGAACGCGCAA
>QKQZ01027980.1:0-36865 GCA_003595255.1 Solenopsis fugax
TAAACGTTCGAAGCTTCATATAGGGTCTCTCTGACCCACTTACGTGTTTAAGGGTTAATAATAAAATATAAATTGTCAAGGGCTAATAAGCAAAGCTAGGTCACAGTGCTATTATAAACAAATTTTAATAAACGAATAGTTATTCAAACGTTTTGACCTCAAATATGGTCACCCTCAGTGAAATAAAATGTGGTATTAATTATAACAGAATCGCATATAAATTATTGTAATAGTCTGTTCGCAATTTGTTCGTATATTATCACAGTCACAGATTAAAACGCTGCAATTGAACATCTTCAAATATGAGTGAATAAATAGCAATTACATTAACAATTTTTATTGTTAGCAAAGAATTTGTTCAATGAGCATACTATTAATTGCTTTCAAATAATTTCTTTGTTAAATTATCAAATTTCCTTAGTTATAAGTATTGAACTTTCGCGTAACAAGATATAGCTTCATCGAATCACCCAATCTATTTTTTTCCCTTGATATATGCGCTTCTATCAGAGTGTATCCTGTAACTCGATCATCAACATCATCAATATTTTTAAATGTGATTTTTTTGTTTTTTTATGTCACTTTAAGGGCATGTCCTGTCACCGTTGAATTTGTTTTTTTTATGAACTACATTACTATGCTAATGAAAATATACTATCCTATTTTAAAAAATGTTGATCTCAAAATTTCGTAAAAGCATGAAAACAATGCTGCCTATCCT
Source organism: Solenopsis fugax (assembly GCA_003595255.1). Classification (NCBI taxonomy): domain Eukaryota; kingdom Metazoa; phylum Arthropoda; class Insecta; order Hymenoptera; family Formicidae; genus Solenopsis; species Solenopsis fugax. The sequence continues at coordinate 722 of QKQZ01027980.1, forward strand.
ATATAATATTGCCCTTTCGAAACAAACAACTTTTCCCTTTGGTACTTTTTCGTATCATTAAAACAATTCATTTTTTAAAACAACAGAGATATTCTAAATAATGATCAAGTTACAAGAAGCATGCCCTGTATATTTGCACATAGTTTCTAACATAGTATATTAATACACATAGTTATGATGTAGTTAAAAGCTTCAATTGTTCTACGCTTTTTAAAATTAATTTACTAACGCATAATTTATATAATTACTAACATTTTTGTTTTGCTGCTAAGTATTATTTAAAGTTACATCAATAATTATTCATAGTTGGATTTATTAAACTTCGATTGTCCGAACAAAGATTGAGCGGAGGAAACTAAGCAGATGATCAATTATTAAAATCAATCCAATTAGCGTTCTTTGGATGACTGAAGTCGTCTTTTTCAGAGCGATTAAAAGCGCGTACAGATTAAAGCGTATATCTACTTGCGACGCGGCCACGATCAATACAAACAAGAAAGAGAGAGAGAGAGAGAGAGAAAGCAATTTATAAACGAGTGTGGGAATAGGGTGAATGCTATTAAACACGCTCTTCTAACGAATGCGCTATCTCACGAACGAACTTTAGGGCATGTTGAAGAGAAAGAGAGGCAGTGAGAAAGGGGTAGCAGGGGTGGGGTTCGACAACACCTGCAAGAAACTGATATCTTACACGAGGACTTTGTGGCAGACTTACGCGTACTTACAGGAAGATGCACGACTGAGAGGTACCTGCGATCTTCTAGCGTATATGTGTTGCACTTTTAGTTATTTACCATAAATTATGCGGAGACTGATGTATTGTGAAACCTACGTTAATGCATTGCGCGAAAAGCGCGTCAAGTGCGCATCGCGTTTCCTAAATTATACCATGTAAATTATTCTTATACATAGAAATTGCTTTGTCATAAATAGTATTATTTTGTTATATTTTTAACATGTCACAAAAAATCTTTATATATTTAAATATGTATACATATTTTACTTTTTCACATTTATATTTTTTAAATATATAAATATTCAACATATATAAATGAAAATATGCCATTTACCTTTGGAATAAAAGTAAAGTCCTCATTATTTTTTTTCAAAGCTGTTGAGGCGGTACTTGTTTCGTCCAAGTTTTTACTCTTTAAAATTTCTACTGCCAATTTCTTTGTATCTTCTTGGTATTTTTGAAATTCATTAGAAAAGATATTTTATTCGATCGCTACCTCTCGGAAGGCAATGGCAAACCATCAAGGAGTATCTTGCCAAGAGAATCCCTCTAGATAAGGCCGTTCGGAACCGGCGTTTAAGCTGTAAGTCCTGTATATCTGTGTAAATTGTAAACAGCGCACACCACAGAAATACGTTGAGGGGTCACTACCTAAATTGTTACATATAAAACCTGATTATGCTTTGAAAAATCGTTCATTAGAATTTATTGTTTAACGTTTTGATATAAATTTCTTATATACATATAATACTACACTTATAATTATTGTATCATATCATTGAATATTCTTTTACAAATGTAGTGAAATTTAATAAATGTGTTGTAATTTTTAATTTCTTTTCTTAATAAGTTGAAACAAAATACTAAAATACAGAAAAATTATTAGATACATATTTATAAAGTAAAAAATATTTAATACGAAATTTTATAACAGTTTTAAATAATAGGCCATACAAAAAAGATCGAATAGTAAAAATACATAACATTTTAAGAAAAATACAATCTTACTACATCATTCTTTTTGCAAAAAAAAAGCATTAAATCATGATTAAGCCACATTGTTTTTTTTCTTTCCATTAAAGTAGTACAAAGGAAAGTACACTTGATTATTCTTATTACGAAATGTTTCTAAAGTTTATAAAATATACAAATGATTAACATCAAAAGTTTCTTTGTCTGAAATTAATATATCAAAGAGATTTCACACATGTATAAAACATTTAAAAGATGTGAGACTCAATTATCGAAACGAAATTATTTTATTTAATACAATTTCATTTTTACAACACGAAAAAATAAGATCATTGTTTATTGAATAATAGATTTGCGTTACTAAAACTTTCTTTTTTTTATTATTTGTAAATATTGCTGAAACTTGATTGGTTGATTTAAGTATTTTAATTTTTATTGCATTGCAGTTGTCATAACTGCAACAAATTGATAATCAAGTCTCATATCGATGAATTCTTTAACTTATATTATTTCAATACAAATACAAAAATGTATTCATTCAGAAATCAAATTTATTTATCGACGAATCCTCCGTCACATAGAAATTCATTTCCATCTTTCCATCATCGTTCTCTTTAACTTCACAAGCAAGACTGTGATATATAATTTTAATTTTCAAAAAAATGTTTCAAAAGGTCTTAAATAGGATTGTAAATAAGCTCTTCGAAAATCGTATTTAATAAACGTAAATGTCTTATGTATTTATTCGATAAATCCCTTTCGTAAGCTTGTATCGTGCGCAGTCTGCAAATAACGCAGATTATTGCATTAGTGGGGGCGTAATATCATTTCATAAGTCAAGCGTATCGTTTGCCGTTATTTCTGCTAATGCGTATTGCTTCGGATGCATTAACGATACGGCCATCACGGTTCGTTAAATACATTAGTTCGAGTGGAAAGTGACGAGACATAGTCGTCCCTATCGAGCCTGTTCTCGAAGCTAGCCGTCGTATCATTTCAACCAAACCGTTGAACTCCAGAAACTGCGAATTCGTTTCGCAAGTTCTCCCGTTCTCACACACCTCCGGTATAGTCGAACCGAAGTTTTCCTCCATTTCCTGTTCCGATCGTGATCGACATGTTAACCATGTACTTCGTTGTTCCTTACAGCTCCGATATAGCAGAATGTATTTCTCTTTTTCCAAAAATAGTAAGATATGTACTTATGAAATAAGTACCGAGTAACTTTAACAATAAATTGATTAATGTTTTTATTATTTCTTTAATATTTCTCTTCTGTGTAAAAAAAGTAATCGTTACGGAGAGAAGTAAAATTTGAAATAAATTTGAAATGAATTTAAAATAAAAGTATGTATTAAAAATATATATTAAGTTATGTGTCTCTTTCTCTCTCAAAACTATTTTACAAAATTAAAATTAAACAATTATCTTCTTTAAATAAAAAACTATTTTCTGCAGACAGCAGAAATATAGTTTTTATTTAAATTTGAAATTAATGCACATGAAAGCGACTTTGATAAGTTTTTGTTATCAAATTGTACAACTTGTTTGTGTAAATCGTTTTCAACAATTGTAATTTGATTTTTACAAGTAATGTTGAAGTTTTTTAAAAGTTCCTGACATTTTGAAGAGTCTTGACAGATAGAGTTTTCAACTCTTTTCATATTGTGTTTCTAAATATGGCAGAATTCAGCCGTTTTAAGTTAAACGATTGCAGGTGCAGATATACTCAAATAATTTTGTCGAAGGCATGCTAAAATATAATCGAGATTTATAATTAATTGTTATTTGCAATCACAAAATTTTTATCATTCTCAGAAAAATGTATCTGTATAAAATAATAAAATTATATCATTAATTGTTAGTTATTTTGCACAAAAATATTCTACAAAGGTTAAAAATAAAAGAATTTATTTCTTGCAGACATTATTTCTTTTAAATTCCTAATTAATGTATTTAATAAAGTCAAATTAAATTTGAAAAAGACTCTGTAGAGTCGAAATATTCTGTATTATTAAAAAATTAAAGATATATAATTTTTTTTTAATAACACCCAACTGCTTGCTCGTTTATTGACTTTTATATCATTAGCATTAAATTAAATTTGATATCAATATTGACAATATGCGCAATATTTTCTATTCATATATGCAAAAAAGTTATTATTGAAAATCCATTGTCGAGCGAATAAAAATAACAACGCACATTGATATGCAATCAATCATTTTTTTTATAGAAAAATTGAAGTATACTAGCAAACTCTGAATAGCTATAAAATATTGCCACTGTCATATTCTAAATCCAGCTGATCTAAAATTCAGCGGTGTCCAGACTTTTACTTGAAAGTTTCTACAAAACCTAAAGGACATGCTCTACTTTATGACTTGGCTCGTTCGGCCGTGATACTCCATTACCCAAGATAAGAAACTTATCGCCCTTGAGCGTTTTCGACAACAGAATTATTTCTGGAAAAGATCGCCGAGTTTCTAAACTAGTTCAAAACTTGTCTTTTAACATACAAGTTAAAATGGACTTTGTGTCTAAGGCCGCATTAGCGCTTTAAAATTTTATATAGAAATTAATATAAATATATTCGTTTGACAAAATATTTATAAAGAGAATTTTCATAAAGAATTTATTATATTAATAGAATTTATGTTAAATACATTAAATATTTTATAAAGAATTTATCATATTAGTTACATACATGCGTAAACGTTAAAAAAATTTTATTGTATATTTTATTATCTAATAAATTTTTGTTATGATGACATTTGCGCACTTGTTACTTTTCTCAAGATATTATTATACGTAGTATAATAATTGCGATTGGTATCGTTGCAAAAATATTGACATTTTTCTCTCGTGTCTGATAGATAGGATCGAGGTAGATATTACACCTCGATCTTACTTTTACCCTTGTTTGTACGTTCCACGGGGAAATTACTTGCGAAATTGCATAACCGGCTTCTACCCAACTTTGGTTTATCCTGCTTGAGAATTCGCGGATGGGACAAGCCGCATCATGCGATTATTTAAAAAAAAAAAGGATTATGACAATTGATGATAATATTAATGTATTCGTAACGCGTTATTTGCAAAATGGTGAATAATACAGTTTTCGTGGAAAGAATTGCAATTGGAATAATAACGACGCAGGTGGAATTAGTTGTGCAACTGATATCTTTTAAATTCCCACGACATGCATCAGAAATTATTTTGCAACGTCATTAATTATGCGATAAAATTTATACAATATTCGATATATAATTAACACTGCTATTTATTAATCAATAGTTATTTATATACCTTTTAATATTTAATAAAAATTTACAAGCAATAAGCAAAATGACCAAAGTTCGATAAACAACGGAGATAGAAAGTAAAAAGTAATGATCGTCGCATATCAGTGTAAACTAAGTATTCTAAATAAACTAAGTAAACTAACATCATTCAATAAAGAATTGAGCTGGTATCATACACGATGGTAGCGCTTCGAATTTCTGCCATCAAGAAACACCAGTCAGTTCTTGGAAAGCTTTTTGAAAGTTCTGAAAATCCAACGTAATTCGATGGTAGCCAAGCTTCAAGAGCTTTCACGTTATCCTCCGCGTCCTCACGAGTACGTCACTATCTCCTACTCTGTCTTTCTCTCTTTCTCTCTCTCGTAAGCGCAGATAACTACATTCTGTTGACTTAACGTCACTGCCATTGTATTTATCCACCTACATGTACGAGAGCCGTCAGATAAATCTCTTGTGTGGTTGTACGTACGCGCACGTCACATTCCCGAATGTTCGCATAAACACTATCGTAGGAATGCACTCAAAAACTTCTATCTGTTGCGCCATTTATTGCAAAACACTGGCTGCAGGAAAATTGTATCGGCGAGAATTGTATTTCGAAAAATACGTGACACGCAAACATTCTGTGAAGTACCTCTCTCTTTCTCTCTCTCTCGTTCTACTATTTCTTTTTTTTTTAATGAAACGTAACTAAATATTGAAATTAGCAGTGAAGCGAATTGAAATCAAAAATGGGTTTCTTTCGTTCGTTTAACTCCAGAATTAGATCTGCAATTATTATCTAACATAAGGTTTATCGAAGAATATAGTCTCATTAATATTTTATCGATCACAAATTATCTGTATTATCTGCTACATATTATCTTTAGTTATTTCAGCTGATTAAATTTATGAAGAAGACACGTTAGTTTTTATGCAATAATTTTCCATCAGTGCAAATAATTTTTGATAAATATTACTGATTGCTTTTACGATTATAGATATGCATAAATTTCAATTAATAAATATATCATTATTTACACGAAATGTTTACATTGTAACTTGTGGAGTAATAAAACCGAGATATTGTAAAATATTTTATTCGAAACATATTAGAACGAATGAAAATCTGCTGTTCTAGTTCTTCAGTCAAACATAAATAAAATTCACTCTCTATGTATTATAAATATTATTTATACGAATTTTTTATAAAATAAAATTAGGCCATATAAATTTTTGTTTATCAACTCTTATATAACGTGAAAAACGGGTACCTCCCTTATCCTTGAAAATTTTAGTATCTTGAGTTCGGTCACTTTTTCAAATATTTAAAAAATGGTTCAAACATGTTTTTTTTTAAATTCATGAACATACTTTTAAGTTTCTGTAACAAATGTTTACATTTCATTTTAGAAAAAAGTAAAATATGATACACTTTAATTTTCGAAGATTAATCATACACACACGCACAAATTGGGTAAAGAGTTATTTGATTTAAAAAATTATAATTTTTTATAATATATACGTATAAAAGAATGACTTTTTAGAGTTTTCTAATCTAGATATGAAGCTTTGAAAAAAATATAAAAACTCCAAATTTTTCAAAAAGTGTAATTATTCGGGCATATCAGAATGAGAGATTTTCAATAAAGGGGAAAATGTCCGAATTACTTTTCCGGTCATAACGCAGCTATAAGTTGAACATGAATATAATATCACATTTATTAAATTAGAAATAATTTAATTAGAAATAATTAGCGATGCTAACTTGCATCTTGATGTTAGACCCCTTATCCCCCCTGAAAAAACTGTAAAGAATTTATTGCGAAAAATATCACCTCAGCCAGGGTTCGAACCTGGAACCTCCCGGATCTCCGGTCCGGGCATCTTACCACTTCGACCACTNTTAGACCTCGATGATAAATTCTTTACAGTTTTTTCAGGGGATAAGGGGTCTAACATCAAGATGCAAGTTAGCATCGCTAATTATTAAATTATTTCTAATTTAATAAATGTGATATTACCTGTTTATGTTCAACTTATAGCTGCGTTATGACCGGAAAAGTAATTCGGGGTGTAGTCGGTTGAATTTGAAAAAAGGTATATAAAAATCACACAAGTAAAATTTATAAAAAGCACTAAGATCCAGCTTGACCGTAGAAGGCGTTCTTATTTCAATTTATATGTATTACATTAACGGTCGAATATCTCCAAACATTTTTTTATTTTGTGGCAAAAATGTTTTCCTCGAAAGCTCAACGTTATTTCGCACGTAATACGCTTTAACGCTCAATTCTGTTCTCTAATTTTATGTTTTTAAATGAGTGATTTTCTTTTGAGAAAAATAATGTTTAAAGTTTAAATCCAGACATTGAAACATTAATTTAGAATAAAAATAGAGAATATGTATATTTATAATGATTTATAAATTTTCATTTTCCACAAAAAGGCAACGTTGTTTATAATCCTGGGTTATTTGTGTCCAACACATAATTGAATACGGTGTTGTTTGTAGGGAAATTGATGATTTCAGTCGCTCTATCGCACAAAAGTTTCCCTTACTACAAAGATCTTTTAAGAGGGAATAAGGAATGAGGGGGAGAGGTTATTCTTTGAGATTTCGGAAACTTCCATGAATAGAAATTGATCAGGCACGAATGACTCAAGTTTGCAAGGAAATAATTAAATTACCTCTTCTGTGTATCTCTGTAAACAAGCAAAAGACTTATTTAACTGTCGCTTGTCATATTTATGAATCTCGTGAAAAATTTTTTTCTTCAATTAACCGTGTTATTTATTAATTAATTGGATATGTTCGAATGTTTATTTTTAATTAACGCGCCCTACTTTCGGGTTGTTGATCTTCTGTGTCGAGCTTTAGTTATAGATGCGGTCTAGAGATAGGAGGAGTATTGGAGAGAGATCGGATAATGTTATCAAATTGTATTAAAATGACATGCAAATATCGGACGTCATCCGTAATACCGGACATTTAAGTCCTGAGATGTTTTATAGAATTACATGAACTATTGCAACTCATTTTCAACTTACTGTGACGCCTGTAGAGAGATATTCCGCTATACCTGCGAATTGTCTTGACTCTCGTGTTACAGGCGCGACATAGAATTTTATTCAATGAATTTCATAACTTTCGTGTACTTTAATTACACAGCCACACAAAAACAAAAAAGTGTCATGTCCGAGAGATTAGACCCATGTATCCCTATATATTTTGAGGCTCTGAAACCGAATATGACCTCAGAATTGCGCCATCAGATCAGGATTTTTTAATAATTGAGCTAAATAATGTAATTTTAAGGAATGTTTGGCAATGTTTTGAGGATAAAAAAAAATCCTGAACTGATGGCGCAATTCTGAGGTCATATTCGGTTTCAGAGCCTCAAAATACATAGGGATACATGGGTCTAATCTCTCGGACATGACACTTTTTTGTTTTTGTGTGGCTGTGTNTAATCTCTCGGACATGACACTTTTTTCTTTTTGTGTGGCTGTGTTAATTTAATCGCACTAATACAAAAAATTGGATTTTAGTTGTTTTAATAATTTACCTCGAACGCGATTTAGATTTATGGTTTTCATTTTATATTCTGTTTCGCGTTACATAATATATATCATGTTCCCTCTGGGCGTTTCAATTTATCTAGTAATCGATAAATCGCAACATTCACGTGATGCTCATAAATTTCCCCGCTATTCCTTCAATATGATCTTTTTGTCAACGATTCACGCTCCCTTTCGCAGAAGTTGGCAATGATCCTGAAACATATGTCCGGCAAATCTCGACTCATATCTAAGTACGTGATCCCATCCGCTACTAGCACAAAGTCCTAAACGATAAAACTCCAGATACAGAATGTCGTTCTGTATTAAATCGGAAATCTCTCCAAAGCTAGTCACATATTAATCTTCCTTTCTGTGGGGTCGTACAATTTTCCCCTCTTCATTGGAAGTTTCTTGCACGGGTTAGAAGTACTCAAAATAGAAGGTTTTCGTTCCATTTCGTTGCAGCTTGGATGAAGATTCAAGAAGAAATTTGCCAAATTTACAAATAATCAAATATCAGATAAATGTGCAAATTCAAGACTTGATTATAATTTCATTGAAGTAAAATCTATTTAAGATTAAATAAAGAATAATGATTTCAAATGCAAAACAAGTTTGTTATATACAAAATAATAAATAAAGAGATTAATGATCAAATAGCGAGCACAATAAAATGTTTATTTTAAATGTTTTTTAAAATGTTTATAAATTATTTTGTTATTAATATAAATTAAAGCAAACATGTTTTGACTTTGCTTAGCTTTCTTACATGTTTATAATAAATAACCAAAATTGTGTGAACGTTTCTCGACAGTCGCGAATAATACACTGAGAGAAATGTTTGGTACAATCAATTAATGTTTGGTTGAATAGTAATCAAATGAATTTTATAGTTATAATTACTAAATATATAGTTGTTTTGATCAAATAATTTGTAGCCTTAACCAAATAATTATTTCCATACAACAAATTATAAAAAGTTTTGTTAAATGTAATTAAGTTTTTGGGGTACAAAATTCATTTGATCACTATTCAACCAAATGTTAGTTAAACTTATCAAGATTTCTTTCAGTGTACGATTATTATATATAAATAAATATTCGGTGAAATTTCATAAAAAAAGGAACCATTATTTGATTGAAAACATCAAGGAAATTTATGGGTGCGAACTTTACAACATGCGCGACACAGTTATATAATAACTGAATGTAAGAGCCGATAAAAATAAGATGCCATGTCAGAAATCATATGTTGAATGACAATTGCTAACTTAATTTCCGTCTAAAAAAAAATGACGTCAATTTTTTATTTCTTGAATTACACGCTTTTTATTTACTTATATCGCAACTATTTCTGTATAAAAAATGTTATTATATAAATATAGGACTTTTGACGAGTATACATTTTTTATCTTTATAATCAAATTATTTATTTGATAAAACAAATTTTTTAAAATTAGTTTTTGATCTTCTTAAAGTACGATTTGACTAAAAAATATATTCTAATTGACAAATGACTGCTACAAGTACAGATTGATATTAATCGACATATACAATATAAAAAAATTGCAAATAGCAGTATGAATATACAAAGGCGATTATAAACCATAAATATTCATAAATCAAGTATTCTCATTTCCTCCAATGTGATAAAACGATTCTATGTATAATATAAACATAAAGTGAATACGGAGGGGCGTGTATGAGTGTGCGAAAATGCATATAAATCATATAATATTAGTACCGTAGAAAAGATTAAGGTTCGAAACATTCGTGTTGTTAAAAAGCGTACGAGCTCGTGGTTGAAATCTCCTTCCGCCAGCGAGATTCGCCCCCTCATTTTTCTTATTTTCTTTCGCGAGGTACGCAGCCATAAATTCCGATTGGAGAACTCGCGGTGCACTTCGTGGTTCTCGTTTTAAAGAGGGCCGCAACGTGAGCGCGTGCTTGCGCCTTCCGCTCGTAAATCCCAATCAGAACTCGCAATTTATGGAACGGATTACGTACGGCGCATGTCTCGAAATTCGCTGTCCAAGTGCACGCAAATCCGATCATCCCCCGCGTGCGCGATTCGCTCTTCGATTTGGCGTCGCTCTCTCACTTTTCTGCACCGTGCCTCAACGACGATAATTCCAAACGAACGATACTTTTATGGGCTACAAATTGCATTTCGAATCACCGCGATTCCTCGAACAGAATCGCAGCAGAATGACCAACAACGTGCTAGCCGATCTTCGAAAACTATGTTATCGAACACTTCTTCGTATTTGTGTGCGGCATGCGCATATATGTCGCTTTAGCGAAATGATAAAGAAAAATGTTCCGTTGGACGTGACTCCGAATAAATCAAGCGAGAACAGAAAACAGTGGTTTTTCCAGAATTCACGCTCAGTTGATCCAAAAACGTTACATACACCGGGTTTTCTCAACAGCGACCGCTTTTAAAGCTCTCGACTCTTGGCATTTTACGGCAGTACGGGCGGCGGAACCCGAGCACGAAGAATTGTTGTTGAATTTCGGTAAATGAAGGTGCCGTCGATCCGTCCGCGGGAAAAATCCTCGCCACGGGGAAAACGAGGTTTTCATTGAGCCCGAACTGAAATACAGATTACGCGTCAACGTATCCGGTGGTTGCAAAAGAGAGCAGAGGCTCTTAATAGAATCGGAAAACGATTTGTAATGGGGGACGTAAAATTGTCGTTTAAGGCGCGTTCTGCATCGAGCGTCAGCAAACTTGATTCGAAACGGGGGTCGGGAGGGGGAGGAAAAAATTGTCGGCCATAGATGCACGCCCGCTCGAACGCGGGCTTCGGCAGAGATTGATGATGGAATCTCAAGGCGCAATTCAAGATCGAGGTTTCTGACACACAATCTTGATTTCTTCCGGAGTGTCCTCGATTGAAAGAAAATCCTACGTTCCCGGAACATTTCTGTTCATCATGATATTATTTTCAGGAAAATCTGACGTCTATTCGTCTCTCCTCCGCGCATATCAGGAGCGCCGGGCAACCCGATATGAAAATTAAAACGTGGAAAACAAACATTCGAAATATTCACTCCGTCGATTAATTTCGACCGATATTAAATTTTCCGGCATGCATATTGTTGCTTTTGCGGCTAACTGTTCGTGACCGTGCATCGCCGAACTTTCTTCGATAGTCGATATTTTAATGCGCCCTTTCAGAATCGCCGCCAGGCGTGACACTATTTAAAAAAGTGATACGAGAAGCAAAAAAGATATTTATTATAGTTTGTCTTCTATTTGTCGCGGCCACGCGCCCCCATTTGTCATAAAAATTTTCCGAGTGCGCGGAGATTACATTAAGAATAATTGTGCATGATTAATTTTATTATTACGCAGCATCTTCCTCAGAGAGGAAATTCTAAAGAAATTATTTATAAATTACATCCAAGTATCTGAAAACTGGAAAGTCAAAGACATGCGATTTTAATGACACCTTAGAATTTTGCGACGGCTTGTCTTTCTTTTGTCATTCTCAATTAGAAATTCTGAAGAAATTATTTACAAGTTACATCGAACTATCCAAAACGTGAGAAGCCAAAGATACGCGATTTTAATAATATCTTGAAATTGCAATGGACACGTTGCTCTTATTTTGGAACTATCGCTTTTCTCCATTCTTAATTAGAACTTTTTTTTATGAAACTATTGAATAAATATGTGTAAGATGCTAATCATGCCACCTTACGAGGGGAGATTTTCAGATGTCCCTCTTCGATTTTAATAAAAACATGTTGAGTTTGTAGAGGGAACGAAAATATTCGATATGTATTTTTATTTTATTGGCAATCAAGCGTGTAACTCGGGAACAGCAGCCGTTGCCATTTTTTTTTACGTGAACGATTACTTGAGATAAATTTTATACCGCAATTAAAATTGTTATTAACTACATATTATATATATCACTGATTTTTCTATGTACTAATTTATTAATATCTAAGGGCTTTACATATATTGATTTAATCAATATATTTTCTGAAAAAAATAAGAAAAATCAAGAAAATGTTAAACAAATGAAGCACAATCAATTAACTTATGACAGTATTTTTTAAAAATGAAGTAATCAGTTAATAAAAAATTCTTTATACTGCGGGTTTTTTTGGGATTATCTAAAGATTCGTAAAAAATAATTATTAGAAAAAAGAAACGAAAAATATAATATTCATTTTATAGCTATTTAAAATAAGGCTAAGTCACTATCATATAATATTTTTTATATTATATTTGCTTTTACAGAATTATTAAAAATGGTTAATTTTTTTATTATATTTGATTATTATATAAATATAAAAATTATATCAAGCATTTTTCAATAAAAATAAAAATAAACATAGAACCATTATATAAACTTTTTATATTGTATAAAAATATTAATAATTTTATAATACATTTTAACTGAAGTCTCTCTTTCAGCTTATTGTTATTTCAAATTTATAATATAAACTGTTACCATTGATTGATTTTTATAACATAAACGATCACCAGGAGCGTTTTCTGCATTCTAATTAATCTCAATAGATTACTACTTTGAATATATGAATTATAACTTGTTTCTATTGTACAAATTAGATTTTGAATCTTTAAATGAAAGATTGATTTTCAGTAAAAAAATTTGGTATGACGTTAGCTCCAATTTTTTGACGATGGAATATGAAAAACATCCCATGTGACTATTCGCAGGTTAAAGGGTGAAATCAGCCTTCGAAAATCGATCAATTTTCATTTTTTAAGTTTAAAAAAATAAATTTTTGTATCAGTGGCTAGTTTTCGAAATTCTGTATATTTTATACATTTATGAAATTATACAATACAATATCATGTTTCATTTAAAAGTTATAGCTGAAAAACGAAAATTTAGCCGATTTTTAAGGGTCGATTTCACCCTTTAAACTTGTTTGGCTGCCAATGAAAAAAAAATATAGAATCGAATGTTGAAAATATTTTGTTTGGCAAAGGAAACTATCGTTCCTTCCGGAGAAATTTGTGACGTTTTACATAGGCGATAAGGAACCGCCAAGTTTCGAGAGGTGAAAAGAAAGAACGTTTTTAAAGACGTGCAACTGGCGGATAGACGGCGGAGGACAACAGCATTTTTCTCCTCCCTCATATATATATATATATGTATGTATGTATGTATGTGTGTATTTATGTATGTATGGATGCATGCCTTCTTTTCTCGCGTCAAAATGAGATAAAAGGAAAAAGTGTTGGAAAGCAGCGCAAGCAGTATATGTTCGTGGTAAATTCCTCTTCTCAACCGATTTTTACGGAAAGAATGATTAAAAGCGTAGCTTTTGCAAGTCTCGTAATGCACTGTAAGCAAAATGTACTTCACTAAACTGTTTGTTGCTGTAAGCATTATTATAAAAATTTGAATTAATATTTTGTAAAGATTACGTTTTTTCCACATGTGATGATAAAAATCCTACGACCAGATGCCATTAATCTTTTCTCTCTTTTATTAGCTTTTCTAGCTTTATTGTAATTTAAAAAACAATCTTTTACTCTATATTCTAAGAGATATTTTCTCTATATCCACGAAGCAATTGTTTTGTACGGTTGCGTTACGCGAAAATATCGAAGAACATAAATAAACCTTCAGTGAATTCACTGTCTTCTTTTCTTGGACAATTCCAGGATGCAGGAGCGACAAGATTCCAGGTGCACAGGATAGAATGAATCGTCGGGAGGACCCGCTGTTACGGCAGCATCGCAGCCGTTTGCTGCAATTGGCCGAGGCGACAAACATCAAGCCTGGCCGTGGCAGCGGGAAAAGACGCGGACAGAGACAGTCGCATGGTTTTGGGTCCAGGTCAGTTTCAATTTACAAAATTAAAAATTCATTATTCCCTACACTGAGAAAAAAAACTGTTAACTGAACTAAATACGTTTAGTTGCATATGAATTACTTAGTTGAAATGTTAATTTATTTGAGTCAAATACACGGTAGTAATTCGAATGAATATCTGTAGTTTCTCGAAAAGACATTTCTTTGAATTAACAAATGTTTGCTTGACAGCCCGTGACCGCCGCATTTAGTTGAATGAACTAATATTTTTTTAAGTCAACAAATTTTTTTTCTCAGTGTAAATAAATAAAGTGTTAAAGACAATCTATTTAAATAAAATTCGAAAGAGATTTATAAATTAATAAAAAGGGCTAATGGGAGTCAAACGCTGTTGTTGGTGCGTGTCAATTATTTATTGAAAAGCTTCCAAACTCGGGTCGAAACGTACGAAAGATTTTGATGGAAGCTTTTCAATAAATAACTGACACGCACCAACAACAGCGTTTGACTCCCATTAGCCCTTTTTATTAATTTACAATCTATTTAAATTGAATAATTTATATGCCATGAGACACTCTCTTAAACTTTCTCTGAATGAATTTTTACATATTTTTGAAACACAGTCATCATCAATTACATGTGTTGACAAAAATTGGCATTATGCGTGAATTGTTGCAGTAACGGCGGGCCCAGCCGCGTGACGCTCCAGGATATCGTCAGGAACGATCCTGGATACACGCCGAACATCGAGCATTTGGTATTTCCAGAGCGCAAGAGCAGCAATCCGAATTTGACGGGTGTTATCGATGGCTCGCCGCCAAGTAAATCCAAGTCAAATGCAACGAGCTCGGGAAGATCCAGACTCGCCGAGGTTTTCGCTCGGCATTACGCAAGAGGATCTTCGCAGGACTCGTCCGTTACGTCCAGAAAGAATCACGTGAATGTACGTAATTTCGAGACAATCGTACGAATTAATCTGTTTTATTGATCCAACGCGTTGTCGCTTTCGTTATTTAATAGCGCTGTGACTGGAATAACCAAATATATATATTTTTTTTATTTCTGTACATTTTATGAAACCATTCGATATGTATGGAATGTGTTCCCGAACGTGTTTTAACTGATTGCGACATTGTATATAAATTGACAAACGAACGGTTCTAAAATCGGGCGGCACGTCAATGGGATATTGGGTCGTGTGGAGTAATAAAAGTCAATAAAACGACACGCACGTTCGAGTCATCGCGACAGATAGCCCGTACGGACGAGTTCTCCTCTTGGGCAGGACGAGAATAAAAATACTTTCTTCGACACACGGCGGAGTTGCGCCAGCCCGCCGGTCGTTCGTACGTGCTTCGACCGTATTTGGAAGTAGCGACAGCCGCACAGAGCTCCTCGTGCTCTTATGGCCACGAGAGTTTAGTCCGTGATCGACGTAATGATAATGGCGCCCTATAGCAACGGGCCCCTTTAGCAGATTGACACAATTTCATAACGAATATGGCTGGGCGATAATGGCGCCCGTTAACGAGTCATGGTTAATAAGGGAAACCAAAAACGGTCGAAGAAAAGGAACTTTGTTACTACCATTACGACGATACGCACGTTTCAAAGACTTCTGAGTTAGAAATTTTTTTTTCCAAAAAGTATAACATCTTATAGAATTGTAGGAACATGCATGGAAATCATTTAACAGAGACTTCTGTACACAGAAAAAAATTAGTATCAAATCAACAATTTATTGTTTCATATACAAGCATAAATATAAATTCTTCTTGGAAGATTTTATAATCTTAAACAGACATAATTTGCTAACATAAAGAAATTTTGTTTCTTCATGTAAGCAAATTATGTCTGTTTAAGATTATCAAATTCTTCCTTATAGAAGATTTTATATTCTTGCTTATATATGAAACAATGAATTGTTGATTTGACACTCATTTCTTTCTGTGTATATCGAGAATATTTAAATCCTGTCACGATAATTAATTCGAAGACTACACATATTGGATCCAGGCAGATATTTATATATATAATTCTAAATGTTAAAAATAAATTTTCTTCCCAATATCAGATCAGTATCAGTATAAAACGTGATTGTAAAATTGAAATTCTGCTTGTATAGAAAAGAAAATTATTATCAAATCAATAATTATATTCTCATAGATAAATAATTATTTGTGAAAAATAGAAATTGCACAATGCTACATTCAAAATTGTACTTATTTCGGTATTTTTTTTAACACTTTAGTAATAATAATCAAATCTATTGTAGATAATAGGTACTAAGCTTTGGTGAAATAGTTTCAATTAAATAATCAGTTAATATAATCAAATATTTAATAACCGTTTGATAGCAGTTTAATAACCAATTGGTTACTATTATTGTATTATATTTGGTTGTTATTATTCAATATTACTAAATATTTGATTATATTAATCAAATATTTATTGAAACTATTCCATTAAAGCTAGATTATTATTACTAAACTCTTTTCTTAGTGCATCAACAATAATTTCTTTTTTTTATATTTATGTGTTAACTAATACAGATTGCAAACTTTCCAACTACACTAGAGTTTAAACGTTTAATTGAATTTAAGATTCAGAAAATAAAAATATATGTTAAGAAATTGTAGCACCTTACTCTACGTTTAAACAAGGAAAAATTTAAAGATTAAATTGGAATTTTCGCCTGGTCTCTCAGATCCGTGTGTGTAGTCGTCGGGTTCAGTCGCATCCCACAGATTTTCTCTCTGCCCACGAAGAATGGCCTTGGATTTCGGTTACAGAGCACGTCGCTGGATAGTGGGAGCGCGATAGGTCATCAGCCGGGGCCTGGCGGGTCCACGGTGGTGACGCGGAATGCCGGGCGCCGCTGGCTCTCGCAGAACTCGCAATCCTCGAGGCAGCACTCGGCCGAGGATGGCGTACGTGGGGGCAATGTGGGCGTCGGAGGGCCCGTTTCGACCTTGTCCTCGAGTCAGGCCCCCGGTCAGAACGCGCCTCCCGCCCTACCGCCACGCAGAGTCAGTCCGGCCGCGGATACAAGCGAGATTACCAACGCGGGTCCTATCCCGCGTGTCGACAGGTAACATCGCGCGTTCTATAGTTTTTCTGTCTAAATTCACCGCCATCAGAGAGTAGTCCTGGCGCGTGTTCCCTGAGATCTCTACAGCTGATGATATAGTGCTATCAAGCTATTGGCTTCTAAAGACGACTAAATTGAAAAACTTAGGAAGATTAGTTGCGTGAATTTGGGAAGATTTTGTGGGTGCACGCATTGTTACTGACACGCGCAGTGGAATCGTACGTGTTGTGTGGTGACATAGTGCGTCCACTTGAGTTGTTAAAGACATCCAGCAGGGAATCTTATGAAGTTAGCGTGAGTGTCGTATCGGAACGTCGAAACATTCCCTCGAACGTTATCCTGTTCGTGCGCTTGTCCTTTCTGTTCCTAGATTCCGTCCGGATGCTAGTGTTTACATACTATGTAAGTTTCATGATACCCAACGGACCACCGCGAGGATCTACTCTTATGTTTCTTCGTGCACTCGGATACTCGCTGTTAAGCGTGACCCGCTTACAGAAGGGAATGTAAAATTCATCGGTCAAGTGCCGAATCTAGAATGACGTCAAGGCCGATTGCCTGTTCATTAATCTACGAAGACGATTGCAGTTTTTTTCAGGAACATCCTGCACGATAAACATGTTAAAAATACCAAATCTCGTGCGATATAAAAAAAGATTCGTCTTCTTCATGCGAAACATTTTTATCGTCATTCGGAAATAAATCTGACGAGAGCAATCGCCGTACTCGCACGGGTCGATTTTAATAGATAAAAAGTATGACGGATAAACGTGTGACGAACGAGAAATGTTTCGCAACGTTCGATACGACTTTACTGACGCAAACGTACGCAGCAGTGAATTAAGACAGAGGGTGATCGCTTCATCTTGCCATCTTGTTCGTACCGAAAGAACGGGCTCTATTTACAGAGCGGTTCTATTTAAGACATCGCATTATCAAGAGAAGCGAACGACTCTACGTGTCATGTCGGTTAAGAGGTAAATATGATTAATCGGGGACAGATATTCCCGTCCCAGTCGATTCGTTCGGCGCGCTTCGTCAGCTCCATATGTGGAGCGATATCGACGAAAGGTTATTCGCAGCAAATATCCGAAATACGCTTTCTCACCTAGTTTCACCGTGTGCTTCTGTCTTTTAGCCCGAATTAATTAATAGTTCTCTTAAATCACGCCGGATATCAAGCAGCTCGTGTAAATTCAACGAGTCTTGTATTTTCCATTGATATAATTATTTTCAGCGCTCCGTCCAAGATCTCGTAAAATCACGCTCTTTCGGCTCTAGAAGCTCTTAAAGGCGCTTTCGCGTTTCGGCTATTTTCGCATTTATCCGGTGAATCAAAATTACGTCTAATATAGCGGTATCAGCGACTTTGAGACGCAGCTCGAAAGCCCTCAGGAGAATTTCATTTTCGCAAATGTCTTTTTCATTCCTAGCGTTCGCTTTGATCGCGTGCTAATCACGACAAAGACGATTGAATCTCCGATGGATGACTTTGAATTTCGGCAAAGACGATTGAATCTCCGATGGATGACTTTGAATTTCGTTCAGACCATGTGGTGAAAATATCGATAGCATCTACTCTCAGAGCTTATATCGTTTGATCCGCTTTGCAGAGAAATTTATACGACATGCGCGCGTCTCTTCCTTATTAATTCAACTCGTGTGAAAAAAAATTTTGTCTTGTCGTACATTATGGGATATAATATTTTCATAGTGATCCGTAAGAATTTACGCGACGAAAGGCACAGAGAACGTGGGTCTGAAACGGAAGATAAGAAACATAGCCGGGGGGGTGCATTTGTCCGCGAAGAGATTTGCGTCTACTCTCGGGAAAGACTATCTGAATATCTGATTTTCATACACCGCCGATTTTTTAGTTGACATACGATTGCACCTCCGTTTATTCTCCTCATTTCTCTCTCTGTCTTTTCTTATGTACAATGTCACTATATAAATATTCATCACTGCAACATCGTGCATGATATAGATATCATCAAAATAGGAAAGAGAAGCGAGTAAAAATACCGCACGCGAGGAAGTAGTGGAAACGCGGGGACGTATATAAGCAAAAAACGACTACATCTATCTTACTTCAAGATGTCGACGAAAGCAGGAGGCTCCCAACTGTGCCGACTGTCGCGTAAAATCCCCGGAGATGCTAAAGTGCACCGCGAGTCGATTTCCTTTCGCGACAAATAAAGCAAAATTTTAACAAATTTGATGATACCAAATAAAAAAGGGTGCAAACAAATGGACGTGAATTTACCCATCCGTACGAAGGAAAATAATTTTGTATATAAGAAAAAATTGCCGATAGAGCCAACACTGGATGTCTGTGTGTAATTAATATGTTTTTCCTTTGGACATACCAAGCATTTGTAACTGCATTACAAAAGTTTAATGAAGATTTCCGCAACATTGTACTGAGGATGATCCAAATCTGGGATCGAAACGTATACGTTAATGTAATATTTTGATTGTTTAATACACATATTGATTATACACGAACATCCAGTGTTGGCTCTATCGGCAATTTTTTCTAATGTATTAATTTCTTCAGAGCCTCTCTTCATTTAATTTTAATTTTGTATAGTTTCAATCTGATGGTAAAATGTGAATTGTTGGAAGGGTAAAAATTGTGCACTTTTATAAAATTTATAAAATTTATGAATTTAACAAAATTTAATTTATCTGCAGATCGAACACGCGTTAAAATAGAATTAGTCGAATAAATTATACGCTTGACAAAGCTCTACAGTAAATACATGTACGAAAATAGTTGCAATTTTTTAATAATTGAATAGATTAAAAAAGTTAAACAAATTCTATTTTCTGAATATCGTTGATTTATTTTTATATATTTATTAAGTAGTGCAGCGTAGCAAATTGCTTTATAATTTTACAGTGTTAGTTGGGTTATCCGCCTGTACGTTTGTCCGTCTGTAAGATATCTCAGAAATGGTTAACTTTTTCAAGTTTTGTTTTCGCCAGTAGATGTCTAAGAACCTTGGCTCCACCGAGGCAAAATAAAAATCAAATCAATAGACTGTAAAGGTCAATACAATTTTTTAAGTTTTTCAAATTGTAGTGATTTTCGCTGCAGTACTTATATCCATTCCAAAGGGTTATTATTTATTTTAAACACACATATTTTTTGTTACCAAATCTAAGAAATAAAATTCTAATCTTATAATCGATAAGTTTTCCATCGTCATCGACGCTAATTGACATCAACATATTCTATAAATAAATCTTATTTGAAGAATAAATATTTATACGGCGTTAATTATACTTGGCATCTCGTGCCTATCTCGAAAGGAGGAAAATTTCGGTTACAGAGGCCCGAACGTGTCGATCCTCCATCTCCGTAACGCGTCAGCGGACCCTTGGGAGGTTGGCTCTCAAGGCTCCTCGTACAGCGTCGGCAGCAACAAGAGTCAGACAGCGAGCGGCAGAGGGAAATCCGGCGGGAACGCGCGTGGATCTTACAATCGTGGTAGTTCGATACCATCCCTGAAACGTCATGATAATACATCCACGTCGGCCACGCCGACGTCGAGTCTCAAGCAGCATCGCCAAGACAGCCACGGTCAGGTAAGTGGGGATCGTAGAAACGTCAGAAACATATTGCTAGTCTCCGTCATCCGCAAGATTAGAAGTAGGGGATTGAATTCATGCGGACGCTCACAAGAGGACGATCTTGTCGCTGCAGTAAATGTTAATTTAAATTAAGCGAGTTTTTCCCGAAAATTATCGCTTTAATAAGAGGACCATTTAAATCACGGTTAGCGTTTATTAGTATTTACGAAAACTCATGATTTACTCTATAATTAACGTTTGTTTTAAATACGGAGAAGACTAATGGGAAATAATGTGCATGGGCGCACGTTTCTATCTCTTAATACAGACTTGTTATCTTAAATTATCATCGATTCATTTTTTTTTTTTTTAATTAAATTGATCCTATTGTCACATTATCGAAATTTATCACATAGACTACTGTTATTCAAATCAACATAATGAAACGTATGTAACACGATGAGATTGGGATAACACTTAGGATGCCTATTAGCGACGAGGATTATCCCCTGTGCAGGTCTCTACCAATTCTCGTCGACGCGATGCCGTGAACTCCTTCCTGTCGGGAAACAGCGGCACCTCCGGCGAGTTGTTCATCAGCGGCAGCTGCAGCCGCGAGCTCTCGCCCGTGCGATGGTGCGATCGCGAGGTCGACGGCGTTTATCTGGGTCGTTCTGGCTGGGTGCAGGTACAGCAGCGGTCTCTCGATGATAATCGCCGTGCAAACTACGAGAGCAATTTGGTAACCGCGACCACCGGCACTCTACCGTTGTCGCGACGGCCAGCGGTCAAGTTGGCGGACTATCATTGCAACAGTGAGCCGGGCAAATGTCCGCAGGACTTCACCAGAGGATTGGACTCGCAGCGACCCGACTTCCTCGCACTGCACAGCCAGGACTTTGACTCCATTACTACTAGCACCTGCACGTCGCCGCACAGCATCCCGGAGTCCTTCTCCCCGCCGTCGATCACGCCAATCATATCGCCGCCACCGGCGTTCCAAGATGCCGTCGCCGGCAGGAAATCCTCCTCCTCCAGACATTCGTCTTCCTCCGCGGTGCGCAACAATTATGGCGGCAAGGCCCCTTTCCTACCGCGATCGAACGCCATCGTCGATAGCGACATCATCAGTCCGCCACCGTCGCCACCACCTCACCAGGTTAACTGGAGCTCCCTGCCGTCCGCGTCCAGAAAAAATTCCGGCTTGGCGCCCTCCAGGTCGAAGAGACAGAACGCAAGCCAGCAACAACAGCAGCAACAACAGCAACAGTACCGCATGGCGCAGGCCAAGTCTCTAGAAGATCAATCATCCTCCAGAAGATCGCAATTCGCGCAGAGATATATCGAATCGTCCAGCTCATCATCGTCGTCGATGGGATTCAGAAGCCTCGACAGTTGTGTCACAAAGCCCATCATGCCCAGTTTGGCGGAGAATACGGATTCTTCGGTGGAAGGGTACGTAAAAAGATTGCAATGAATAACAGTCAACTAATTTCAGATTATTAATGATTAGAAGAATGGTAGCATTTAAGCTTAATTACAAACGTTCATAAAAATTGATCTGCATTATGGCAGAATTGAATAAATAAAAACATTGGTATTCTATTTAATCTCTCCCTAGTACACTGAGAGAATGTTTGGTAAAATCAATCAAAGTTTGGTTGAATAGTGATCAAATGAACTTTATAGTTATAATTACTAAATATATAGTTGTTTTGACCAAACAATTTGTAGCCTTAACCAAATAATTATTTTCAATCAACAAATTACAAAAAATTTTGTTAAATGTAACTAAGTTTTTGATACCAGTAACTACAAAATTCATTTGATCATTATTCAACCAAACTTTAGTTGATCTTACCAAACGGTTTCTCTCAGTGTAGCAATCTGCCGCAAGACTGTTGTAAATTTTGCAGCAGATCTTGACAGATTTTGCCAGAAAAACGTTATGATCTGTTTTCTCATTCTGCTCAATTCTTCCGAAAAATTCTGCAAGGACTCTTATAAGAAACTTGCACGTATCGCCTGCGAAAATTACAGCATTCTGTTTACAGACTGTTAATTAACTGTACGCAGATTCTGCTTTGCAGAAAATGTTACTAGGATTCGTATTATATTCTATTATTCCATTGATTTACATATTTATAATAACTGTATTTTATATGAATTATAAATATAATAATACAAATCAATATATAACTAAACACACACAAAATTAAAGATATACGTAAAAATATATTTAAAATATCGATCTCTCGATACTAGATATGAGGATGGCGACGAGGATGATAATCCTAGTTCATCTTTAAATCTCAGTTTGGTGTCATCATCAGCTCTTGCGTTGAATTCATCCACAGAATCGATTCGTGCCAACGGCGAACGAATATCGCCCAACAGGCAAGGGTATGCATACGAAAACTTATGAAGTTCTCAAAAAAGTAAAAGTTCAACGTAGAAAGTTCAAAAAAATGCAAATATTTTATTTAGAATGTTTTTAATTCTTATAACGCACAAATGTTTTAAGCAATTATTTTTAACTCGTTCTTAAATCTTTTTTAAAAACTAGCTTTACAAAAGATTTACATTCTAAATATTAAAGGATTAAACAATATTGCACCCAAAAAGTGTGTTCTATAATGTTATACGGAAATAAGATGTCTAAATATTATATCTAGGAGAATCCATAGAAGCCAACAAGGGCTCAGAAGATCGCCTGGATCCTCCGAGTCGGGCAAACAGATGTTCAATTCACCCTCCTCGTCGTCTTCTTCGTCCAGCAGCGAGGGACGGCAAGGGCGTTCGCCCACGCCTAATCCATTCAGACGCGGCAATCCTTCACGACAGCACCAGAGCGCTAGGACTAATCAGGTATCGCCCGAGTCTCATCAATCCAGAGTTAGAAGATCCAGGAGTCTGCAATTGCCGGAGAAAAGGTCACCGGGAACGGCCGGCCCGCAGAGAGATCACTCCCGAGAGTCGAACGACGCACACAGAGTCGTTGTGAAGATTGTGAATGATCGGGGAAGCGACAGGTCCAAGCGCCACGTTCTTCAGAACAGTGAGTACCATCCTACGTTCTAACTTTCATCGTTGCGCACGTGTTACGAATATTTTACGATGCGGAGAATAGATGGGTTCACGAGCGTACTTTTTATAAAGTTCGTGTTCTCATGAAAGGATTATGATCATATGCAGGAAATCCTTGTATTCTTGTACTGAAACTTTTTCTCGTCAAATTTATTTTAAACGTGTTTACACGTATCTATTTTTTTCACACATTTCACAAGAAGATGCAATGCAAAGTTTTGCGAAACATAAAAAAAATTTTATGAAATATAAAATAATGATTAAGATAACTATTAATGATTAGAAATCAAATGCCTGCTACAAAAAATTTGCTCTAGCTAAAAGAAAAGAAATGTTTTTGAAGAAAAACACAATCGATTATCATGATCGAAATCGATTGAATCAATCTCATTTGCGCATCCGATTTTTCCCAAATTCTCTAGGGAAGGCTCAGTCTACCGACGATACCATAAATGAGAATCTTTTCCGTGAAACGGAGATGGTGACCGAATATCTGTATGGCACGCGTAGTCGCGTTGTGCCGAGAAATATGCTGTCAAGCCGCTATGAGCGTCGTGACGAGAGCCAAGAGCAGAGACGAAGCAATTCCAACACGTATGACGTCTACATCATATCTTCCAAGCAGCAGCAGCAGCAGCAGCAACAGCAGCAGCAATCGTCGAAAGTACCGAATTCTTCGCAGTCCCAGCAACAGCAACAGCAGTCGCAACAGCAACAGCAGCAACAACAGCAACAGCAATCTAGGCGGCCGCGGACGCTGCAGAGAGGTGCTACGACACCAAACACGAATGCACCGTCCGTTAATCAAGATTTCTGCATGAGTCCAGACACAAAGCTGCGTTGCAACAGCAGCACATGCGACTTTTGGCCCCACTGCTCACAAAGGGAAACCCTGTACTCTCCGAATCAGGCACCGCCGCCGGTTTTCATGAAGCTGTCACAGAGTTATCCGGCGCATCAGAGGCTTTCCACGGACGCTGGTAGTCATCGCGGAAGCGCCAGCTCCTCGCCGGCCTCTCTCGAGCGGATGGACGAGCGAGAGCTCCGTGAAAGGGACAACTTGAGGAAGAGCAGAAGCAGCCAGCAGGGCAAGTATCAAGAGAGGCCGAAGAGCGTGCTCAAGCAGGCCAATAAATGGTCGCCGTTGGAGGGAACCAACGGGAATGGTCCGTAGTCCTGACTAAATTAAATTCTTACAAGCGTAGAAACAAATTCTTATTCTAAATTGACAAATATTATATTATTTTTTTATTTTTATTTTTATAAAAATACTAATTTTAATGTTTAATAAGCGAATAATTTAAATATTGCATCTATATTAGCGTTTTCTATAAAATCAAATAGGCTCCGGTGTGGAGAAGAGAGATCAAATACACCGAGTATACCGGAAGTCCGATTTCCCGGGATCTTTCGAGGGCGCCGACAGCAAGGATAGAAGGGTGTCGCCCATCCAAGGGATGAACGTCGTCAATAGATCACCGAGCGGCGGCCCTGTCATTTCCTCGTCGACGAACACATCGTCGTCCTCGAGCAGTGACATCTGGATTACCACGTCGGACCGCACGGTGACGAAGAGCCCGCGGAATGCGAAGAGCTCCGGTGCGTCCACGCCGATGGACGATGCCGTGATCGGTTCGCTCAAGACGTTGATAGAACCACCGAAGGATGGCACGCTGTCTAGGCCTGGTAGCGCGCCAACTCGGGGTGAAGACTCGCTTACGGGTAACATCGTCCTGGATCCCCACCAGCGGTCCTTGTCGCTGCCAAAGTCCTTCCTGGCGCACAACACGGCGGACGGGTGAGTACCTGTAATAGATTTTTTCCTCACTTTTCCCGAGTGCGCAACTCATCCACGGAGATGGATCTCATAAAGCG
Source organism: Solenopsis fugax (assembly GCA_003595255.1). NCBI lineage: Eukaryota > Metazoa > Arthropoda > Insecta > Hymenoptera > Formicidae > Solenopsis > Solenopsis fugax. The sequence continues at coordinate 26,719 of QKQZ01027980.1, forward strand.
AAAAGGTCTCGATGGAAATGTCGCCCGGGGCAGCCTGTTTGTCCCATTCGAAACGATGGAGGCAATTTCGAGGCGAACGGTCTCGCGGATTCGCGAATGGATTCGCCTTAAATGCAGTACGCGCCCGCGGCCGCACTCGTTTAAATCCTGCGGTTAAGTTTACTGGGTTGCCGGGCCACCGTGCCGCGTTCGATTGCGCTGGTAATTGGCTCCCGATCGAAACCCCGACGGGTATTCCATTATACATGCTCTGCATACGTGAGTCGCGTCGGGACAGCCTATTGGACTCGCCGCATCCTTGGGATTAGATTTAAGCCTCCAATACGAATGTTACTGCTGGTGTGCTCCGCGCGCTTATTAACGAGCTTCCTTGTAATCGATATTAAAATTTATATTTTACGGTACGGCATTATATTGGCATGCGACGTCTCTTAAAAATGCAATTGCAAATCCGCTTTTAACGAGGTACGTTCTTCTAATATATCGATTTTTAGAAGCAAAATTCTCATAATTGTTATTTTCGCAATGGTTCGATAAAGTATGAGAGACTCAGCGTTATAGATACGCATCGGATCTTATACAGGGTCCCATCTATCAACACATGACCCTACCTTTTTATCTTTGCATGATAAGATTGAATCAAAATTATGTTTAAGCATAAGTTGCATGGTTTAAAGAAAGGCATATAATGGTAAAATCAATTTAAAAAATTGATATTTTTAATTTATATGAAGGACATTGCCATCTTTTAAATGAAATTACGTAATATTTTTACATAATATGATTATGCATATAAAATTATTAAGATAATTAAAAAATCAATAGTTCAAGAGATATTTGATATACTTTATTCTCGCATATTTTAACATGAAAAATAAAATATCTCGTAAACTATCGATTCGAGTATTTTGATACTCTAATACACTGAGAGAAAATTTTTTTTAATTAAAAAAAATTCCATTTTGTTAAAACTGTGTATTTTGATATTAGCATTTGTTTGTTCTGTTTAAGTAAAAATACTTACTTGTAAGTAAATATAGACATTATCTTGTGAGTATATAATTTTGTATTATTACATTTTTTTACATTTAAATAATGATTTTACAAATAAGCTAATAATATTATTAAACTTAATTAAATTATTTTCTTGTAATATTGAAAATAATATTAAAAAATCTAATTGAATATAAAAATAATTTAACAGTATTTTCTAGAACTGCAAAACAAAATACTTGTGATTAAAAATTATTTTCTTATTTTATTTAAATATTTTAATAAAGAAATTAACTTGACTGCAAGTAAATAAACCATTAGGATCCACCGAGTAAATAATTCTTTTATGTTTAGTAAAATTTTTTGTTTTTAAGATATTCTTTCAGTGTCTTTTATATGCAGACTATCATATTATCAAAATCGTATAACTCCATTTAAAAATGGCGATATTTCTATGTGACCTGCAATCGATTTTTTATAATTAATTTTACTATTATATATCGTCCTTCCATACAACTTTTATTTGATAATTTTTTTTATTGCGACCTTATCCTATAAAAAAGTGGAATGATCACGTGTTAGGTAGGACATATTGTATGACGCTCTAATATAAATTCTCTAAAATCAAGTTTTGAGATTGAAATAGAAATATGATTAAACATGTATGTACATGTTCGTAGATTAATATTTTTACAGCATTGAAATTCCATCGGCAAATATTTGCGTATAACACAAAGATACATTCGAGATTTTATTCAGCTCATTTCAGTTCTCTTACAACTTTCGACGTGTGGCTGCCAAAAATGGGTATCAGGTAATAAAATATTGAAATTAAAAGCATTGAAATAAAAAAATGAAAAATTTATTGAATGACAGATTATTCAAACAAATCTGCAGAACTCGTGTCATAAAGCGTCACAGCTGACGTAGTATTAATATACCTGACGTTATATTTATTACGTGCTAAAAGACACTCTCATCCCTGTCGAGAGACGAGACCGCGCGGTTGCATTTGTATAAAAACACGCGCGCTTACGCAAAACGGCACATGTGAAGCTTTCAATTAAACTGTCGCGGGGTAGAGGCGTTACGACAGTCACTGGCGTGTCCTTTGTCCGACGGGTAAATGTAATTTTAGCCACGCAACCTCGTGCAATTTTTTTTCCTCAACGCGGATTGTCCTTCGTTCGCGCGTTCACGAAATGACGAATGACGTGGGATCCACGATGACACGTTACTAACAGCGCACTCGTGTGCAGCAGACGCATCGATGCATCCCGCGCGGAAAACGTGCGCGTGTTAATTTCTCGTTAATTCTCGCGTTGCCATCGCCGCCGTCTCTCCGTTTTGCATCATCCTATCAGACTAAGTTCGCTTACTCGCGCGATAGATGTATCCCAGTGTATCCCGGTGCAAACATTTGAAACGATAGCCGCGGCTGATCTCGGCTGCCAATTTGCGATCTCACGCACGAATGCAAACGCATGCGAATCGGCATGACCTAATTCGACGATTTGATTCCTCGACCGTGTCGCAACGAACGTCACATCAATAATGTAATTTTGCATCGCGAGAATTTTTCTTTGTTTGAATGCGCGCGTGCGAAGCGTGACACGACGTAATCGCGCGTTCATCGGGCCGATTGGGCACGTGGTGTAAACTCGACCACGTCGCGGCCCACGTACGATTCGTGCCTTCATGTCGACGTAGGATAATGAAGCGGCCTCATCGAAACGGCAGAAATCATTTCTGATTGACTGTCGTTATTTTTATTTTATCAATGCAAAATGTCAAAGGCGTTCTTCGTTGGAAACACGGAAAGATTGATAAAATACATACAACACAAGTTTAACATCGATTATCTTTTTTTTTTCTGAAAATTTGTAATTTTCAAGTTGGCAATTTAGAACTTGGAATTTTCGAATATTCAATTTCGATATGAGACCGCCGTGTCGATCGTCTCGCTGCCTGCCGATCGATTTCTCGCTAGATCTCGTCCGGCTAGTCGTTTCACGCGCACCATCAGACTTCCAAACTCAACGCTACACGCGTCGAGTTTCCCGACGTTTCTGAACTCGACGTTTAATCCGGTAAGCGCGAAGTTCCACGAGATTCGCGGCGTGTAACTCCCCTTCCTTCTTTCTAACATTCGCAAAACTTTTGATCTGCCGACCTTTCTGCATGAGTTTCCACTGTACGGAGGAACGCCGAAAATCACGCGTTCGTTGCCGAGTTCGTTGAGCGGAAGTCTCACGTTGGAGGATACTGGATATCCGCGAAAAATCGTGAGATGTAAGACGAGCATTGCAGATTTCAGGATCACCTTGCAAATCATAGTTGACGCTCGAAACGTACAGCCATTCCGAAAGATATATAAGAGATTCTCTTAAGAATATATAGGACATGCAGTTCCTGCAAAGTAAATAAAATTTGGAAATGTGTTTAATATTAACACTTCAAGTAAACAATATATATATATATATATATATGAAAGTTGTGTAAGATTATATTTTTATTTAATAACATATTTTTATAGTTTATTTACTTATTTGTTATTAGAAATTATTTTTTACAACATTAAGAAAAAGTTAAAATTTTTTTTGTGTGAGCACTTTCAGTATTCAAGATGATTTATACAAAGTTTTATTGTGATTGTCTGTTTAATAAATTTTATTTCTTTTACAGAACAGATCTCTGCATCTCAATGAAATTTTACATAAATTATCTTAAATATTTAATGTACTTAAATTAAAAAATTCTAATTTTTTTTCATTATTTCTTATTTCATTATTAATTATATTTTAATTAGAACACATGTCTACTTCTTATTGGAGTAACTTTTTATCCAGATAAAAAATCGTCGCTAAATTTTTTCTGCTACTTTTAAATGCAATATAAAATAATGTGTAATTTTCTTAATTGAGTTTTGAAAAAGGTCCTATACGTCCTTAAGGAAAGAAATATTACACTTAGAAAGACAGGTCAAAACGTGGGTTTAATTTTATGAATTGTTTGTGGAAAAACGGAAAGAGATAGAAAATTGGATTTTTTCCATTGTAAAGATAATATTTTTTTCTATTTGGTATTTAAATTTTATTAAAAAATAATACAAAATAGCGTCGCAATTCAAATTTACCTAAACCATGTTTTCAGAAATTCATGAACGCTTTGTTTTAAAAACAGCTGGACCGAGCAACTTGCAATTTTATACACTTTTCCTAAACACTAAAAACTGTTGCTTGACAGAGAATTTTTTACGACGCTTATTCTTTGTGTCGCACCCCCAAAAAAACGTGCAAAATTTATAGCGAAAACCACTATGTTAACTTTGACCAGTTGCTATTTTGTTCAAACGCAATATTTCGAAAAACGGCTACGTCAAGGACTAGATTTATGTTCCAACTTTATAAAGCTTGTGCTGTTTTGTTTTCTGATGAGTTCTGTAGAAATAGCAGTGATCACTGGAAGTAAATGCTATTTTTTAAATACATGATTTAGGAAAATTTAAAGAAACGCAGTTTATGTTATTGTTTAATAAAATTTAAAAGTTATGTTTACAACGGAACAAACACGACTTTTTCATCTCTTTTCAATTTTCCCCAAAAAATTCGCAATATTAGATCTCGCTTTGATTCGTTGAGGTGCATATATTTCTTTAATTATAAGCCGTTTTTACGAATATTTTTTACACTTTATACGTATAATTTACATGCACATATAATAGTAATACTATATATACAAATATTTATATACAAATAAACGTATACATACAGGTATTTAATATTATTTCTTTGTATATTTCTATACGCGTTATAAAAACATGTCAAGAAATATTATTAATTTGTTGATGTCGCAACCATTCGCGTGATAGATCGTTCATTTTGATGACATATGCAGATTATTCATCCTTCTCCATCAACCCTCTAATAACTGTAGTGCATGCTATAGATCTCAGCACCCGCCATGAACAGCCCCCTAATAAAAGTGGCAGCCAGTAAATGGAATAAATTGTATTGTCGGCAAGTGAAAATATCAGTCTTTATCTAGGCCATCAAATCTCGCTTTACGTGCGCGATGACTGACGTTTATTTCATATTTATGAAGTGTTATCTATCAGAAGAAATCACATTCCTCGGCTCACTAAGCCGAGTAAAAAGCCGAATAAAAGTGTCGCCGATCGATGTATCATACTACTCCTCTTTTTACCAGTTCCACCTCGGATAACATCCTTTAATTGTTTTCACTTATCTTTTACCTTCTTTAATCGGGGAGATTCTGTGCAAAACAAACACCGTTTTCTCGAGTTATGAATAATAGCGGATTTCGATTAAAAATTATTAACAATCTACCTTTTTATAATTTATTATGGTATATTAATTACTATGTATTAGTTCATACAATAAAAAAAAATTTCTTATGTTTAAATAAATAGATTTAACATCATTTACTTGACTTAAAAAAATATTTTCCAAGTTTAAAAATAAATTATTTTATACTATATAGTTAATATTTATTTAAATCAAGGAAATGATATTAAAATAAATATATTTACTTGACCATAGAAAACTTTTTTTTTCAGTGTATAAAGAATATAAGAGACAAATGTATCTCAAATAATTTTCAAAGTTCTTTCTTATCTTAAAGAGGAACAATTTCGAAGAATTTGTATGTCCCTTTTTCGCTTCGCGAAAATAGAAAGATTTGCTCGGTTCGCCACTGTCTGTCTACGAAACAACAACAGCAACGATTAAACGGTCGAGTAAATGCTTTCGGGCTTCTCGTTTGCTTCTCGGGCGGAAATGACGCCTACGTGTGTCGAAAATCCTGTGGGCGTGGAAGCTGAGACGGTTTCTCGGTCGTAAAGCTCGATCCCACGCCATATCCTATATCGATGTCGGCCACGCTCGGAGTATTAATCTTCCCAGGGTCGTAATTCGCGCGACAGGTGGTCGGCCAAATCTCGAGGCATCGATCACCAATACCGATTGAGACATCGCCTAATTGTTCGATTAATCGGATTAATCGGAGATTAACGTCTCGTGTAATGCTAATGCTCGTATACTTCGTAAATTACTCCGAGTCTTTTCCGAACAAAACTTGTTAACGTATCATTTTATCGAGATTTATCGAAATGTTTTCCGATTTAGAGAACCATCGAGTCCGCCAAATTTTTATTTCATACGAGATTACACTCAAGTCAGATTACGCTTGGAAACGCGAAAACCGGGCGCAAGCATGGAAAATCGAGCACAGGCTCAACAAATGGAAAAAAAAGCGATCTCCGAGAGTGCATAGTTAACAAAAAAACAAAAAATCAATCAATTTTTATTGATACTTTTTTCGAGTATCCGAACTCGCACGGTTATGAATTTCATCGTTTTAGCATTTCGAATACGCGATATTCAATCGTACGCGAAATGTAACATCAAACTGTCGAATTAAAAGCGCTCGAAACGATGGAGATCACGCCGACGCCCCTCAATATCTCTGCTCGCGTTATATTTGGAACTTCATCGCTCGCATCGCTGCATCCTGTTGCCGCTAATTTTCTTTGGCCCATTTCGTTGATCCTCATGTAGATGGACGAGTATCGATTTCGCCACCGCACGTGTCCATTCGCACCCATAATTGGGACAGCATTGCATCTGCGCACTTGATACACTTGAAATCGCAAACCGTACGCATTTCGTGTCAAAGTCAAGCGGAAATTACGATTTCTACTCGTCAGTTTGATAGCGCAACTCGGTGCCTTGATTAATCAGCGAGTTGCGATTCGACGTATTTATCGTTGCGTCTCAACAACAATTGCGCGCGCCATTAATCACTGCCTAAGTGATGCACTGCGAGTATCAAGCTCCTAAATTATCGGCTAGCTGATGCTTTCTATGATTTTATTAACATCTATCATAAGATTAATCGCTGAGGGATTCTTTTTTCCTGCTTAATCGTCCACACGTGAAATAATCACGCGCCAGATTGATGTTTTACCCTAGGCAAAAAGAAACGAGGTCACTGTACGTATAATTGAACGAACGAAATAGTTGTTTTTCTCTCTATCATCGGAAATATTACAAGTATTAAATTAGAAATAGAAAGTAATCAAAATGATTTTTAATATATCAATATGTACATACATATACATATTCGCAATTTTCTTGAACTCTTTCGTAATACATGTGTAATATGTCGATAGCGAACTACAATGTTTAGGTGAAAATAATCTGTTCGGTCGAGATTCATGTTTCAAGTAGGATTACATGACCGCGTTACGTCTGCGATAACAACACCGGTTTCGTCAGCAATATCAACATGTGCTGCCGTAGGAGGCTTAAGATCATGACGATTAGTGTCAAGTTTAAACGCACGTGTATTGATCGAATCGAGTAAACACATTTTCTTCTTCGTTAATTTTTTGATGTCATAATTTTCTAATGTTTAAATGATATCATAATTTTCTACTTATGCTAAAACACAACCATTACTTATATATGACAAAACAATTAATCGAGCAATGAAAATCTGTACGAGCTCAATTAATTTTATTTCTTTACCTGTAATATTTATATTTCCAACTATATAAATTATTTATAATATAAAATTGAATTGTCATATATTATATAATTAATAATTAATAAGGTACACGTATAGGCTCAAATAAAATACGATTCTATTGTAGTTTATTTGATATTGAAATTTAATTATCTTTTAAATGATATTAAGTATGAAAGATTTATTACGAATTATATTAAAATGAATTTTATATTATTTGTATTTTATCTCCAGTGAGCAAAAATTTACACAATTCTTCATATTATATATAAGAAAAACAGTTTTAATATGTATATAAAAAATTATGTTATAAAATATTCTTTAAATTTTAACATCTATTTAAAATTATTTTTTACTTTTATTAAATACGTATTATTATACATTGTCTCTCTATGAAATATATTAATACGATATCTTTTTGTGTGAGTGCGTTTAGTGTCTTTTACGTTTAAAAAATTTTTACTTTTTTTTTATTACATTTACTTTTCTTGAAAATATAATTTTATATGTCTATACTATACACTAGTACATACTATACTCTTACACATCTATAATTTAAAACAAAAAATTAAGAACAGTAGTTTATTTACAATTTTTTTCGTATTACATATTAAGGTAAATGTACGGAATTACGCCATTGACCTAAATGACGCCACCGTAATTTGTTTTGTGCCCGTAATAAATTAAAAATGTTTAAACATTACCAGAAAACAGTCGTCAAAGCCTCTGTTCGAAAATAAATTTGGTTACTGTCAGGAAAAGTACTGCAACTAGCAGAAGTAAAAATTACTGGCGTTTCATTTCTTTCACTAGTAAAACTAATAGATGATCGATATGATCTCAAATGGTCCTTAACATAAAAAAAATTAATTTCAGCTTTAAAATTGTGGACATTTCAACGTTACCGCAAGATTGTAACATTGTAGAAATCTTTTGCAGTTTCCATGCAATCTTACAATGTTTTAATGTAAGGTTTATGCAATATATGCTCCTGCAATATTTCAGTATTATACTGTATGGGTTGGTATGATTCTAACCTTCATTTTTTAAAACAAATGTTGTATTGATTAACATTATTAAAATATAGATTATTATAATAAAGCAATACTATTATGAGCATGATTATTCACTTCCTTTTGTACTTGTATAATATATTCTATATTTGTTGCTTCATCGAATAATTTTAAATCAAGCAATTATTGCTCCGTTTATCATGTAAGCAGATACTTGTCTCCATTATTTTAAACTTTTGACACATAAAAAATCAATTACAAATATGTTTTTAAACCTAAAATTTATCTTTTTGACATATCCAATTATTTGAGAATATATTATACAAGTACCAAAGTATATCGTGCTAATAATACATATCATTTTATTATAATAATCCGTATTTTAATAATATTAATAATATATTTTAATAACATTAATCATTAATACATTTGTTTTAAAAAGTGAAGGTTAGAATCATACCAACCCATATAGTACTGAAAGATTGCAGGAACATATTGCATAAGTCTTATATTAAAATACTGTAAGATTGCATGGAAGCTTCTGTAAAAGATTTCTGTAATGTTACAAGTGGTCATTCAATGTAGTAACATTGAATGGCCGCAATTTTTAACCTGAAAATAATTTTTCTGACGTTTCAGACCATTTGGGATCATATCGATCATGTATTGGTTTTACTGGTAAAGAAATAAAATGCCAGTAATTTTCACTTTTGCCCATCGCATTACTTTTACTGGCAGTAATCAAATTTATTTTTGAACAAAGAGATAATTAAATAATAATAGGGAACTGCTGTATTTAAATAAAATGCTTAATTAATTCACTCACTGTTGCTGCTGCTGCTGTATTTCCTTCCCTGTAGATTCTGAAAATATAATAAAAATGAATTATTCATAAAAAATTTTCGTAATAATTATTTACAGAATAACACATATAAATATATTGTATATCATATTTTATAAATTTTTATTTTATTTCTTTTCTTTTTTATTTCCAACGTTTTATAATGTCTATCCAACGTTTTATAATGTCCATCTATTACATGCGATTTTACTAAAAAACAGAAAAGAAAATATTTTATTAAATAAATTTTTATTTCTATATTAAAATTTCAAAATAGTACACCTAATTCAGCGGTTATTAAAAATTTGTCATTCTTTTGTATATATTCATTCTTCTATTGTCTTTTTCTTTCATTCTTTATTTTAAATTCTTTCTTTCTTTTCTTCGTTTTTCCTTGTTTTAAAATTTTTTCTATATAAATCAATTTTTAACTTAGATAAAAAGTTAATAAATTAAAATTTGTGTTTCCAAAATAACTGGTTAAAGTTAAAAATTAAATTATTTAAAATTAACTAAGTTAAGTTAAAAGTTATTAACTTTACTATTTAACTTTTAATTTTTTAATTACCCCCAACCCTGCAAATCAGTTACAAGAGTTTGCAATGCGGTGCGATGGAAGTAGATCTTTCTAAAAGTCGATCAAGAGACGGTCCCATAAGTAGGCGCCACGCCGCGCGCCGAGTGGGCCGCCTCCCCACTCTCCTCGGTCATTCGCATTAACCCGAGGTGCACGTGCACGCCGTCGGCCGAC